>JAVJAQ010003152.1:0-152345 GCA_032362365.1 Zygogramma bicolorata | reverse complement strand
CTACACTTCTCTTATTCATGCTATACCAACCTATAGGCCTGTCAATTGGCAGGGTTCAAAAAGTGTCCTAAGACAAATTTTGCTCTTCCACCCAACCATGATGATTTACAATTATTAGGAAGAATATTGTAAATAAACAACTAAGTCGAATAACTAGTTATCCAAGTTATTTATAACACCATCAATGAATACCCATAACATAATTCAGCTCTATAAGGGAGCAAAAACAAAAATTACAAAAAATATGTATATAGAAATAAGATTTTTTTTTCTTACACATCTACTTCAATAGATGAAATAGTTTACCATTCATGAGGTCATTCTCAACTCTTCTCTTGAATGGAGACAGATATCGATTGCAAAAATTGCAGAATGCTTGCATTCGCTTCATAACAGGAGTAAGAAGAAGAGAACATGTGTCACAGCATCTCAATAGCATTGGATGGTTGAGCATGGTGGCTGGGCGTGTCCTACATGCAGCAGTGTTTTTCCATAAAATTTTACTTTTTAAAAATCCTCCTTATTTACACAATAAAATCGGTTATAGAACTGACGTACATAATTTGAATTTGAGATTTAAATCCAAACTTACCCCACCAAAGTTCAAAACAGCTTCTTTTCGCGGATCATATTCATTTTACCTACCCTGGCTATACAACAGGATTCCTGACGAATATAAACACTTGCCTGTGTCTTCATTCAAGAGGAGAGTTAAGAATGACCTCATGAATGGTAAACTATTCCATCTATTGAAGTAGATGTGTAAGAAAAAAAAATCTTATTTACCTATATACATATTTTTTGTAATTTTTGTTTTTGCTCCCTTATAGAGCTGAATTATGTTATGGGTATTCATTGATGGTGTTATAAATAACTTGGATAACTAGTTATTCGACTTAGTTGTTTATTTACAATATTCTTCCTAATAATTGTAAATCATCATGGTTGGGTGGAAGAGCAAAATTTGTCTTAGGACACTTTTTGAACCCTGCCAATTGACAGGCCTATAGGTTGGTATAGCATGAATAAGAGAAGTGTAGTAATGATTATTCCTTTATATACATATATATTTTTTTTGTACTACTTTACATTGTTACTTATACCTGTCAATAAAAGCCTTTATTATTATTATTATTATTATAAATATTCACTTATTCCGGATATTTGCCGAATCTAGTTGGCAACCTTCATTATAAAAACACATTCTTTACAGAGTTTTTCTATGCACCTTATGTTCAAAAATATTTGAAACTGGCTAGACCGGCCATATCATAACCATATTCACGTCAAAATACTGTTTACCATGAAACAGATGTATTGTAATGCATAGCTGAATTGGTCGTAACAGGTGCTAGAAAAAAGGATGAAAAACAATTGGATTCCTATTTGGAAAAATCAAGTTGATGAATTCTAATGAACGATATGTAATGAATATGAGATTTTTTTTTTCATTTATTCGAAATGAAGGCGGCAGAGCCAAAAAACAAAATCAGTTATTGACGAATATTTCAACAACCACTGATATTCTTGATCTGAAAATGGATTATTGGAATCTTCCAAGAATAAGAAACTTTTGGCCAATTCATTCCACCTTGTAGGTCCCACCTTTTCGGATATAGCGATAGTAGGATTAGCTGAAAAATACCGACCTTATATTGGCATGTCTTATTTTCACATCACTGTAAGTAGAAGGTTGAGGGAATGGCAGCATAAAAGTTCCTTAATTTGATTCTACGTTGGGGTAGAGTTTTTTTTCTTGATGATTTATCTGTCGTATTGAGGAAAGAAAATGATATATTTTATGATTGACGGGATCTCGAAAAACCATGCTGCTGTTGAAGATAGAGACCTCTGATTTCTGAAGGAATTCCGTCGATGCCGTTTGGTGTATTAATCATGAATCGTTGACCAACTATATTCGGAATCCTCAAAAACTCAGCATTTCAGTCTTCATTTTTCGAACTTTATGTTCACCTTTCAACGTCGAGGCTCGTTGTTGTTTTGCAAGATTATTCAGGAGGTGACACGAAAACTGTTATAGATCATCAAATCTCAATTGAAAAGCTCATATTACTAGGAGTCGAGTATTCTACCAAAATATTGATGTAATTCAGAATGAAACATTATCAGTTTGAGTATAAATATCAACGAAACCAACGAACAGCATTGTGGTAATTTTCGTAAATTATCTTTTGTGCTCATCAATTGTGTCTGTGTAGGTTGGGAAGTAGCCATTTAACTATTCAAAGTGCGTTACAAGTTCAGTTTATTTGACAGTGTTCGAAGAAATTTGTTGTGGTTATACATTTGGAGGTAGGTACGTATTAAGTGACTTGCCGTATATTTCTTCTCATATTTAAATGACGGACACTAACTACTGAAATTGAATGAACATCAATTTCAATTCAGTTCCAGAATTAACTTGGGAGTTCTCAATGGAAATTATTATCGAGTCGATTGTAATAGAATATTGACCACTGGAACTGGGTGTTGATTGCCGTTTCTGAGCCGTTGAAGCTTTCGTTTCAAACAGTTTCGAATACTAATCCTAACAGTAGTAACATTTGGGACTGTTTATCAGGAGAATGGTTCATCTCGAATTGATTTCTCGAAATATTCCTCAATTGACTTGAATAAATGACTGATTATCCATCAATGGAATACTCTTCAGGTGATATAACTCCACTCCCTAAAATAGTTTTTCAATAATATTATTAACTGGACATTCATTGGGCGGAGTTTGGATATAAAAAATATTCGATGTGCTCACGACGACTAGAAATTATGAAACTACCTTCTGTGCTACTATTTTACTGATTCACACTTTCGAAAAAATCTAGGGGCTAATTGTAAATTTAATCTTTTGATCGATTTCAAACTCAGCAACCCAGTGAACTTCATCTTGGGCATGTTGATATTTCAAATATTCCGTATCAATTGTGTGTATAATGTTCTTTGATACTACATTTCAAAACTCGCTTACTTTAATCAGCCCAATTTTTACAACTGTCATTAGTACTGATTTTGCATATCTCTTTTACTTTCTGAGGTTTTACCCGTCAAACATCCTTTGCATCCCCTGCAAATTACCTGCAGTTTTATCGATCACTGAATCATCTAGGGCAATAAGTAGAAGATTTGGTCAGTTTATGAAAATCACGGATTGCTGCTACATAAATTTTGCATAATATTGAATCATTGATGCAGTTGTGCTTTGTACGGGTACCTCTTTGCTTTCGGAATACGTAATACGGTCGTTGAGATATGCCATTATGTGTTGCAATTGGTCGTGGAGTACAGTGGGGAATATTCTCTACACTTAATTAAATATCAAGTTTACAGGTTTTTTCTATTTCAGAACTGCTAGCATTCAGAATATGTTTGATATAACAAGTTCCTCTGAATTCATCCTCATTTTATTTAATGTCGATCAGATAATAGGTCTTTTTGGATACTTCGCATTAAACAAGTCATCTCCCTATCCGATAAAGATGTATATACATTAGGTTTCACTTGAAGTAGTCATATGTTACTTTCGAAATATTTTCAACTCAGATATATATGTAGTGGTAATTTCACAGAACGACCGAGGTCATATCTCAACTGAAATTCACTTGGTACTAACTAAGTTCTTATCGACATCTATTTCAAATAACTCGTAGGATGAAAAATCAAGTAAAAGATATAGGAAGTATTAATACCTGGAAAGGAACCATTGATCTAGTATAGAAGCTAAGAGCTTTGGCAGGAGCACAAAGAATTGAAATCGCATTTTTATTCGTATTGAAATTTTTCTAACCTGAGACGATTGCGAGCCCAGACTACCCCGAACAAAATAGGCTTGTGAATGGTTCGCGAAGAGCTCGTAATTCGCTCGAAGCAATTTCGAGTTATGATAATTTCATACACTAGAATAAATATTGAATCTGACAACTTTGGGTACCCGCCACTGCTTTCGTCGCCAGACTGTACTAGCTGACTGATGATTTGGTGTTTTTCCATACCAATATATCTATAACAGGTATAATTCTTCTACTTAGCCTATACTTGCTGCATTTCTTGTTTGCTTTGAATGTTTCCTGCTGGAAAAGTTATGTGAGTAAGTGTCATTTCACTTATCTGACCATTCAAGCCTGATGGTCTTCTTTGAAAAAATCTCTTCCCCTACGAGCTGGATTGGTAGACATCGACCGACAGAGTGGCCTCCAAGATGGCCATATAACAAGCCACTAGATTTTTTTTTCTGGTGTTATTGGTCATCGAAGGTCTATGTTGGCAGATCAAAAAACTCGGATGAAGGTTTAAATTTGCAGATTTACTCCAGATGTTATTCGCAATAGGCATGACGAATGTATCCATCGACGTTTTCTGAAAATGTTACCTATCTAGATCGATTTATCGCCCCCGAAACACCCTGCTTATTGAATTTCATGAAAATCGTTGGAGCCGTTTCTTAGATTCAGATCTACTGAAATAGCTTTAGTATGGCTGTTTCGGTAAACCAGTGGTTGCTTTCAATTTGAAAAAATAATGTTATTACTTGCCAATAAATGTCGAGAAAAGTTACTGCCTGAAATAATATTATCACCACTTGCCAATAGATGTCAGGATGAAACCTAACTAGATCGATTTTTCGCCTCCGAAACTCCCTGCATACTAAACTTCATGAAAATAGTTTGGAGAAATTTCTTAAATTAAGTTGAGATATTAGAATATATATCGAGACTTTATATTCATTAGTTCTTTTTAAGATTCTAGAAAAGAAGAATTCATAATTTTAGTTTTCATTTTTTTCATTTCATTTCTTTTGTATTTCATCCGCCAAAATGTCACCAATTCCGCTATAGTGTTCATAGTGTTTGTTGGCAATTTTTTTGTTAGTGATCATAGTAGCATCATTACATTGAATTATTTCGATTGCACCTGCCGTTACTTCTTCATTTGTCATTTCATTTATAGTTTTCCATTGTTGAGTGGATTTTCCGGTATTATATTCAATTTTGTTTTGATGAAAATCTATTATTTTTATAGTCTTTTTTTGTTCTGTTCATATTTCGTTTCATTTTTTCTGTTGGATTGTCTTTCATTGTTTTATAGAGATTGGTTCTTCCTTTGAAGACCTTCAGTATATAACCAGTAATTCACGCATTCCTTTTTATGTTTTTCCTACTAACTTTATTTGTGTTTGTACTTTTTTTCCATGATTTTGTTGATTTTTTGAATTATTATTTGAGTAAAAACCCAGCAAATTTTCTTCGGAAAATATTTGTTTTGTTTTTTCGCTTTCAATGAATTCCTTATATTTTGATATTTCCGATGATTTTTTTTTCTTGCAGGTAGAATGATTTGTAATGAAATGGAGAAGCGATCAGTTTTATCTGTTTCAAAGACGAATTAATTGCATTTATAGTTATTTGAGGTATCTTTCACGAAACAATGATCTTCACAAGTTACATATAAATCCCTGTTTCCGATTTATATGAGATATGTATTCATGAGGACTGAGCCTATTCATATTGTTATGTGGGATGTCATCATTCTCATTCATTTTAATATTGATATCTCCTTTCGGAATATGGTTGCCATTATTACGATTTTTTTCATTGTCGAGTTATCATCATCATCATCATCACTACGAAAATTCATGGAATCATAGATGTGCACACATTATAACCGATTAAACTTCGTGTTCTCGTGATTATAACCCACGAATAACTTTTTGAGCGAAGTTGACACCTTTTCTAGACGCTAAACACTCAATTATTCTTCCTAAATAGACATGCATTATTTATTCTCTCATTTCACGTTTTCCATAAGCGTTTATCATTCATATATATAGACTTTTCGGATATATAATGTGAAGCATATTTCCTTGCCTTTTCCTTATCACTCAGCTAACCTGGGCTTCCCTCAATCACGGTTTCCTGTTATTTCACCCAGGAAACGTTCAAACAAGGCGTCAAACAGACGAATAATACAATGAACATTCGAAAAAAAAAATTGTGCAAAACAATTTTACTCTTCGGGAATGATGAACGAATATTTTTTATCAAATTACAAGAAATCTTGTATGTAACACGATAGAAAATCCAATTTTGTATAACTCAGGAAATAAGAAAAAGAAGCTGGTTATTCATGCATAGCAACTTATGGAGATTTTTATTTCGAGTTCATTTGTTGCACATCGACTTATGATGCTTCACCTGCATCGTAACGCGTCAATATGGCAAAATGTTTCAAAATTCTGTGGCTTTCAGGCATTGAATCTGTGTTGCCTACATTGGCTGAAAGTAAGCAGAATTTTGACACAAGCGTTAAAACTAACGTTACAACAGGTTTAGTATGCAACACTTTTTGACCATAAGCGGTATGTTGAGGTCTCCCATGATCCAAAGGGGGCAGTTCCGATTTTTCACTCAACTAATAGGTATATCACGTATAACCGTTTTGTTTTGTAAGGATTTCAAATGTTTAATAATAGATTCACTTGCTGTTGCCCAAATGGACATGAGATAATGCAATGGTGGATAGATTAGACTGAAGTACATATTTTTCAAAAATTTGAGAGATACGTAGTTTCGGATTTTGTGAAAAATTCCAATGAGAGAAGATATTTGCATTCTAATTCTTTCAATATGTTTATGTCATGACAACTTCTCATCTCTCTAAATATTCAGTTGTTTCTGTGTTTTATATCAATTTATTGTCGAACACTATGGTGTTAGTAGAAATGTTGATTGGTCGTTTGGAAATACACATATATGAAGACTTATCGAAATTTACAGTTAACTTATGTTGATGAAGCCAAATGAGAATTGTATTCAGATAAATTTTCATATCATATTCAATTTTATCGTATTTACCTGAGAAGTATATGATAGTGGTTCCATCAGTAAATAATTTGATCATTCCATCCGATGTTTAATTTGTTAGGGAGTTGATATAGATGGATCGGATCAAGGGTAGACCCTTGAGGCACACCACAAGTGATATTTCGAGGAGAACTTTTTTTATTGTCTATTCGAACAAATTGTTTTCAATTGGACGAGAAAATCCCATTCCATTTCAGGAGTTCAGCTCTGATTGCAAAATCAGCTAATTTTTTTTATCAATATCATATGGTCAACCGTATCGAGGGCCTAAGTCAAATCCAAAGACAGGACACAGCATTTTCGGCCTCTCTCAATTTATAATTGAATGTTCGAAAAAACATCCATAGCTGCTGACTCTGTGACCCTAGACCTTCGAAAACCATACTGACCTTTGTATAAAAAACCATTATTTTCAAGATAATTCATACGCCTGATATGCATCAATTTCTCCAAAATTTTTGCAAAAACTGAAAGCACTGAATTTGAACAGTAGTTATTTCAATAATTTTTTTTGAATATAGGTAAAACCTTTGCAATTTTGATTTTATCAGGTATTATATCAGTTTCATGAGATTCCGAGATAATGAGAAACAAAATGGGAGAAACTTCAATGTTGACTGCTTTGACAATTCATACACTAATTTCATAGAAACCAGAGGCTTTTTTGAAAT
Source organism: Zygogramma bicolorata (assembly GCA_032362365.1). Lineage (NCBI taxonomy): Eukaryota > Metazoa > Arthropoda > Insecta > Coleoptera > Chrysomelidae > Zygogramma > Zygogramma bicolorata. The sequence continues at coordinate 144,802 of JAVJAQ010003152.1, read as the reverse complement.
CAACTGGTCATTAATTTCTTCTACTTCATGTACACGAGTAGGTTCAAGAAACATAGAGGAAACACTTGAAAGGCCATCAGATATTTTAAATTATTAGGAATTGCATTTGATAATTTATCTCCTATAAGTATTTCTTTCAAATAATAGGATGTTACAATTTGATAAAATAAGGCAGAGCCAAACAATAAAAAAGAAATGGATTTTGGCCAAATAACAAAATTCAGGATATTAAAATGATCAAAAATGTAGATGATCAAGAAATAATATTGAACGAAAATGAGAAATATCGAATATAAAATAGTAAATTGTTAAATTGCTCATACCCATCCAGTTAGGAGCATTGTCATTCACATCCAAACAAACATACCGAATGATTGGTATTTCCCAAGTCATCGAATAGGTGTAAATTGGATGAAAGATCCAAGAACTGACAGCAGCAATACCATGGATCCCAAACTTGCTGAAGAGTTTTCCGACCCTTCTCAGATTCTCTTATGTATATAACCTGTTAGAACTCTCAGTTCTGAAGAGAATGAGCATAGGAGTGTTACTCGCAAGGATTGACTCTTTAAACTAAATTGGCATATTGTCCGTCATGTAATAATTTACCATACATTGATAATACGGGTGAAGGTTTGTTTATCGGGAGGACCTTGTTTTGAAAAAAGTCGAGAAAGAGCGCTCTTCCATTACTCCGAATTTATAGACCTCCAAAATTCAGAAAGAAGGCATATATCTCCTTCATTTTTGCACATTATTACGATCAGTAAGACACGTTTTTATTCGTCATGCTCCCAGTACACATTATCTCACCTTCACTTTTGAACGAATTTCAACCATTTTCACTACCATACTCGAAAAAAAAAATGCCGATGCGATTTTGAGGTTGAGGAAATAATTATAAGATCAAACGAACTTACCTAAGTGAAGTTCGATCTTAATTATATGAAGGTCTCGTCGAAATAAATAATAAGAGTGTAGTAACTCCGTCCCTGTACCGAACCCACACGTTGAAAGAAAGAAATTCAGACAAAAAACTATGAATAATCCCTGCTTGATCAGCTGCCGCAGATAACTCATTCTTCTTTAGAGCCCCCATTTGCTACATGACCATGGGCAGGGATAGGGTGGGAATTATTTATTTCGACGAGACCTTCATATAATTAAGATTGAACTTCACTTAGGTAAGTTCGTTTGATCTTATAATTATATTTCGGTCTCGTCTCATAAATAATAAGAGTGTAGATGTTCAGAGTAACATGTAGCAAATTTATTTAATCACAACATAATGTATATCATACAAAATGCAACAGTTATGCTTAAACTAACAAAACAACAACCTTCCCCATATATGAACATTTCGCACACAAAAAATTGAATTATGTCTATTCCTATTATCTATATCTATGAATATCCAACTCAAATTGCTCTAACTATCTAAACATTAGGTTTGGCAATTCAATACGGCTTCGGCAAAATTGCTATTTTCTGTAAGCGGCCTGTTATAAAAATCGGCGAATGTTTTGGAACGCTGTGTCCAACCCGCCGCCAACCGTATCACGTCCCAACTCACACCCTTACGAGCAGCGGCTGAAGTTGACGCGTGCCTCGTGCTATGTGCGGAAAATATCGAGGTATCTATCTTACATTTTCGAAGTAATGTTTTTATCCATCGAGCTATAGATTGGGTGGAGGCGCTGTGATGCGGCTTCTTGAATGTAATTAGTAAGTTTTGTGCTTTTGAATCTCGCAAATCTTTTGTTATTTCAAGATATTTCTTGAGAGTCCTGGCCACACAAACTCGTGGATCCTGATTATAAAAGGGGAGCCTCAAAACGGGCTGTAACTTGTTTAGTCCCGAAGTCTTGATTCTCTTGGATATTTTGATAATTATGCCTTCCAGATTCTCAACGATATTGAAAATCTCGATACTAGCAATAGTTTGTATTCGTTGTCCTGTTGTAAGTGCCAGTAACATAGCCAATTTGTATGTCAGGTCCTCCAGATTCAAGTTATCTGGTAAATCCCGTATATAGTTCAAAACTATACCTGGGTCCCAAGTGGTGGCATATCTTGCCGCGGTAGGCCTTTTATTATGAACCCCTTTGAAAAAACGCTTCACTCTAAAATCTTGCCCGATATCCGAAGTCGCTATTTGGGCAATTGCTGCGCGATATGAGTTCAAACTACCAAAAGAGAGTCGCCTATTGAAATGATAGGTTAAGAATTGTAGTAGTGAAGATATTTCTACCGTGAACGGGTCCTTGCCTTGCTCCGTGCAAAAATACCACCAAGATTTGAGCCCGACATCATATTGTTTTATAGTGGAATCTATTATAGAGGCGATACAGACCTCAAGTGACTCTTCTGGGACTCCTCCAACTCTCAGTGCCTGGATGATAAAACCCCTACAACCAGGGTAAGGTCCCGCCACAGAGGATGCGGGGTTCTGTCACAAGAAAAAAGCAAATCTTTAGCTGGCCTGAGATATATTGGTTCTTCAGTAAGTAGAGACCTGAATACAGGATACCATGGTTGCGAGCTCCAGAAGGGAACGATAACAATGCCCTCGGCTCTATCCTCTTCAATTTTTTGTAGCACTTTCAATATTAGGCAGAATGGGGGAAAAGCGTAAAATTGAAAATTGCTCCAGTTTATAGTAAAAGCATCAACTGCCCAACATTCTGGATCTCTCAACCATGATACATATTTGTTACATTTTTTGTTATTTCGAGACGCAAATAAATCAATATCTGGTTGGAAAAATTTCTCGGTAATGACTTGGAACACCTTTTCATTTAGTTCCCATTCCGTATCGATGCTCAATTTTCGTGACTCTGAGTCAGCTTCTGTATTATCAGAGGATTTTATGTAAGAGGCGAATACAAAAATATTCCTCGATTCGCACCATTGCCATATATCGCGGGTGAGTTTGTTCAAATTCTCGTACTGTACGCTACCCATGCGGTTTATATTTGAAATAGCTGTTGTGTTATCAATCCTGCACAAAATGTTACAATCTTTCAGTTCTTTGGCAAAACATTTGATTCCAAAAAAAGCTGCTAATAATTCCAAATAATTAATGTGAAATTCCTTTTCTGTTTTTGTCCAAAGCCCACGGGATTTTACTCCACCACAATAAATACCCCAGCCGGTAAGTGATGAATCGGAAAAAATTTCAATTTTGAAATCCATTGTTCTGATATTGTTGTGAGCCTTCATTATATTTTTCAACCACCATTCAAAATCCGTATGTAAGCTGGCTGGGATATTCATTGTGGAATTGTAACCACCATTACCCCTTTTTAGGGCTAGAAACTTTTCTCTTTCAAAATATTTAGTGTATAGCCATCCATATTTTACTGCTGGGCAGGCAGAGGTCAGATATCCTAAAAATTTCGCAAAATCCCGTATCTTACAATTACTTTTTGATCGAAATTGTTTAACGAACGAAATGATTTTCATCCGTTTCTCCATTGGAAGGGAAATTGTCATGCCAACAGAGTCGTAAATAAATCCCAGATATTTTATGCGTTGAGCAGGAATCAATGTACTTTTCGCAAAATTTATTATGAAACCCAGATGCTCAAGAAATTTTATGGTTTCCAGCACGTTATTTCGACACTCTGTGATTGTGCCTCCTAATAACAGAAAATCATCTATCTATAGAACAGATATGAAACCCCGCTCCCTCAGTGCTTTTATTACAGGTTTCATAAGTTTTGTGAATAAAAAAGGGGAGTAATTGAGCCCAAATGCCATGCAATTATATTGATAAGTGATGCCCCCAAACTCAAACCTCAAGTATTTTCTATGAGACTCCGCAATTGACACAAGGAAATATGCATCTTTCAGGTCCAGAGTACACATATAACAGTTTTTTCTTATCATTTTTACCACCGTCCTATGGTCTTCCAATTGAAAATGACTAGTAACTATGTATTTATTGAGTGATTTGAGGTTAAGTATTAATCGCTTGGTACCATCAGGTTTTGGAGTTAAAAAAATATTAGATATGAACTGGTCCTTACATGGTTTGACCTTACTTATCACACCCGCCAATAATGATTTATTTAACGAGATCTGTATCTCTTTAGCCTCCTTCGAGGACCATTGTGGCTCTCTGGGAGGGTACCGTTGACATGGGTGTATGGCAAACGGGAGTTTCAATCCCTCCAGCCAATCCAGAATAGTTTTATTGTTGGTAATGTTATACCAGTTGCTACGAAACTCAAACAACCTGCCCGCAATTTTACTAACCTCTAATTGCGGTATCTCCCGCGCCCTGTTGGAGGTCTTCTCTCTGGAGCTCCTCGACGTGCATGCCACTGTTGGTTGTTGGGAATTCTGCGTTGGAACTGCTGTCGTCCGCCTTGAGGAACTCCCTGCTGCGCTCGAGACGGACGCTTGAAGTTTAAAGCTCTCGGTTTGGTCACCGGATCGATTCTAACTCTTGGTACTTGTTTAAGTTCCATACTAGCTCGTTCCATATTTTTGGTATTCTTGACACGATCTTCCAGGCCTTCGCCAAATAACCATTCATCGATCGGAGCATCACTAAGGGTGTTCTTAAGTTTTTTATCTAAATTGTAGGTTGCCAATTCCCTACGTGAAATAGACTCCGAATGATGGATATCTGTTAATAGTCTAGCCGCCTCACTCAACGGTTGCAAGTATTGACGAATACCCTCCCCCCCCTCCTTTAACATAGCCGACAAAACTGATCCTAGCGCTGTCAGACTTGCACCAATCTGAACCTGTAACAGTTCTAATCGGATATCCCTTCGCACCACAGATTCTGTAACTGCCATTTTGACCAAAGGGTTCATCCTTGGACCCGGTAATAGCTGACAATTAGAGGGTGGGGGGTACTTCTGAATTATAGTTGCACGTTCCTCTTCACTGAGGCCCGTTTTCATTATGCTCAGCCATCGTGCTGCCAAGTCCTTTTGGAGTGGGGGTCCAGTAGGTACTTGCTTCGAGACATCGTCTCCCAAAAGTGACAGCAACTCGTCATTCAAGTCCTGCTCCTCCTGAACGGTATCGTGATTCATGGTAGGAGGAGCCCCGTCGTATATATTGACAATATCACCATTGTTGCCAGCGATCCCTGAAGAAGAAAAAAAGAAACCCTGTTTCATAATGCATGACGATATATATCCATTGTCATCACCGACAATGGGATGTCATTTGTACTACGAAAAATTCATCCTTGAATTCAAAATGTCATCACCGACAACAAAACGTAACCTATAATGCCATTATCATCACCGATAATAAATATGTCACCCTGTAGACAAAATATAAAACCACCTACCGGTATCTAATACCTCCGCTTCACTAGGAGATTCCATATCATGGTTCTCCTCACGGCGGTCTCTCCTATGTTCATGTCTTCTCGACGTCGACGCTTGTGGAGAATGGTTTGCGTTCCTAGATCTTAGTCGGTATGAAGAACCATTCCTGTTATTCGGGCTACGCGTCCCGCGCCTCTGAGGTGATCTACCAGTCCTAGGTCCTTTATCTCCGGTATCGTTCAAATGACGCTTCAATTTTTGACATTTCCGTATCAAGGAAATGTCCTCGTCGCTGCTACTACTACCATGTTTCCTTTTTCTAGAATGTTTTGGCATGTTGTCACCCCAAAATGTCTAGAATTTTTCACCACCAAATGCACTGTTAAAACAAAGCTGAACCGTGTCGTTCGGCACACAAACAAAGAATGAGTTATCTGCGGCAGCTGATCAAGCAGGGATTATTCATAGTTTTTTGTCTGGATTTCTTTCTTTCAACGTGTGGGTTCGGTACAGGGACGGAGTTACTACACTCTTATTATTTATGAGACGAGACCGAAATATAATTACGTGTAACCAGACCACAAACCCATCACTTCAATCATAAGAAAATCAATCCAGAAAATAGGTTCGATAAGATCAAAAATGTTGTGACTAAAACTCTCAAAGTACTATTTGAATGTTTACTATGTCCCGGGAAGAAACGTACAGTTCGGAGATATGCTCTCAAGTGCCAACTTACAGATTCAAAGCCCTATTGATCAGGAAATGTTTGAGATGGTTCATTCTGTTTCCAAACACTTACTTATGAGTCAACAAAAAAAACAATTTTGACTCGAAACTAGCAAAGACCCAGGTTTGATTAAAATGTTCATTATTATTAAAACTAGCAAAGACCCAGTTTCAATTAAAATGTTCATTATTATTAGAATGACTGGCCCGAACAAGGCCAAGAACCTACTGATTGTAAAATGTTCTACCCATCAAAAGACGCCCTTTATGTTGAGGCTGGAATCATCTTTATTGAAGATAAAATTGTAGTCCTGAAAAGCCTCAGAGCTGAGATATTAAAACTATTACAAGGCCAACTCACCCAATGATATCACTACTTTTAAAAAAAACTAGCGTGGGTGCGAAAAATTCATGCCAGGGTTCGCTACTGATATTGTATTATACGTTGGAAAAAAAAACATTTAGTCATCATAGATCATTTTTCACATTAGTTACAGTTAAACTTTAAAAAAGATAAAACCTCTGAATGCGTCATAGATAGTTTTTAAAATATATTTACTCGCTTTGGTTATCCACAGTTTATAATTGCCGATAACCTACCTTTTCTATTATATCGTTGCAAAATCTACAATACAAGTGGAGATATTGAAGTATACACACGTTCACCTCATCACCACCAAAGCAACGGCATAGCAGAAAAGGCAGTAAGCATTGCTCAATAAGTTTTAGGAAAGAGTTTTGACTTTAGAGAAAAAATAATTGAATACAATAATTCACCTATTATAAGTCTTGATGTTACACCGGCACAAATTTTGCAGAATCCTAAGAACACGTGGCTGGTGAAAAGCTCGAACCAAAGATTCAAACGGGTACCTACGGAAAACTCTGCATGTACCTAGAAGTGTGTTGGATTACAAAAAAGATAATAAAATGGTTATCAAGACGTCAAAAGAAAAAACTCGGCAAAAAGCACTTGTCATAGGAATAGAAAAAGCACTGGAACCAAGAACCAGTTGAAAAAGAAAATAATGATAAAATCGTAAGACATAATACAACCCATATGAAACCATCCACCAATAAATCTAACCCTAAATTCATTAATAAACCTGATTTGTACCCCAATCAAGACTACAAAGGCATCCATCCAAATAATATAGTTTTCCTACAAACTCCTCTAAACAATAGTTATAATTCTGTAACACCCCATTAAATTCACCAATCAGTTCAATTAGCTCGAGCCCAAGTACATCAAAACAAGTTTGGACAATATTGATATTGAAGTTGAATGTTCTCGATCGTGTTGTTAGACCTCCCCCGGCGTCTCAATCTTTGGGATGGAAGGTGTTCGAGTGTAGATTTAGAGTAGAATTATAACTTACTATAAACAATCCAATGTCATCTGACATATAACTGTCAAAAGACAGAATTAGCATCAGACGCTTGTTAGAAAGACCTGTAAGATGTACCTTACACATTTCTGTAAATTTTAAAATAAAAATTCACTTGAAAAAATAAACATTCCATTATTAAACACTGGCTTTTTTTCAAATATAAACTCGAATGGTGCTCTGCCAGGTATTGAATTATTACAAGTGCTATCCAACACATAAGAAGACTCATTCATTGCCTCTGTCCAGGAACATTTATCCATATGTTGATGATAGAATAATGTTCTAATCGCTTCCACCAACGTTCTTATGTCCCTTTGGTCCGCTTCGTTCTGCTCGGTAGTATATTTCACTATAAGTTGGTGTTTCATTCCATACTTCCTAAGTAATCGGTCCACTTCGTTTTTGAATTCTGTACCATTATCGGTACGCATTTATTCATTTTTGATTTGATTCCGTTTTGAATAGGGGTACAAATTCAGTTCAGTATCTGTGTAACCTCATTTTTGTGTTTCAAGAAATAAACATATCTCCAATGAGAGATGATATCCTTCAGGAGTGGAAAATATGCTGATTCCCCAATTAATTCAACGTCCATCACAATGAATGATCTCTACTGAATTTGATGATTTATTCGGGAAAATTTGAAATGGAACAGGAACATCTAGTTCAAAATTAGACAACACTTGCTTGCAGTGTGGAATATTTATATGATCGAGTACATTATGCCATCCTTCTAATGTTCTTTTGGATTTAGAACTCATGAATAATTTCAAATATCAAATGCTCGAAATTTTTATCGATACATAAATTTTCCCGAGTAGGTACTGGTACATGAATAATTATGCAGCAGCCAATGTAGCTCCTTGTAGCTATAACCTCTACGCACTTTTGAATCACAACCTGACTGCATATAGTGGCCACGACACAGCTTACTGCCGACACCTTCATTCTGGAACATAACACAAGTACAACGATGCCCAGCTGTCACCAATTTCTTCAAAATCTCTCATAAGTGGCGAGGCTATGTCCTATCCTATTAACAGGATGAACCAAAATTTTACATTTGACACTATTTTATTTTTTATTTATTTATTTATTCATTCATATTTCTTGTTTAAATTCAAACAACTGTATATTCCAATCGTAATTTTATCTTTGATTTTCGGATATAAACTTCTAATTGGAATTTGAATACATTTTCTATCTCAAGTCCCTGTCCGTCTTTGCGGTGTTTTTGGTTAATAAGTTGTTCAATGGAGTTATTGGATGGCGATGGGGTCCATTAGTAAATGGCGCCAGTACGGTGGTGCTCAAAAAAGAGACACACTAATGAGATGAGAATGATTACTTGAACATAGTGCCCAAAGATGGCAATCAATTCAGAAAGAGAAGTGGAATTTTCTGTCATTATCATAGATCATTCATATTTTGAAGATTATTTCAATGCCCAAACTTCAATTTACGGTATAAACCCATATTTTCATTTCTATTTTGGAGCTTAATCAGCTTTCTTTCAATACTTCAATCGAACTGAGAAATTTGCACCTATTCTACCAATCAGAGGAAAAAACTTTGTCGTGCATTGTCGAGTGAATGGAAACGCTTCAAATACTTTTTACATAGGCATTGGCAAACTATATATCTTCAAACAATGATGGGAGTAGCCGTTTCGGTCAAAAAGATCTCTGTAGCGCTTTCAGTGGTAAATACACTAGCGTTAGCCTACTAGGTAAAGCACAAAGCTAAATTCAATAATATATATCAGCTGGCATGCTTGGAGTCATTTCAGTCAAGATTCTGCTCGGAGAATTCCACCTGCTTTTTGAAATTCTTCTAGTCATAAATCTAAGTCCAAGTCATATCTATAAATGAAGAAAACTTTCTCATTGTACCGACTTGAATGGGGTTGTACTACTGAAATGAATGCTTTCACGGATGCTAGAATATAAAAAATATAGTAATACCAACAGGATATGTTAAGAGCAACGAATATCATTTCACTGAATTTGTAAAGATAAAAAAATCATCAGATGCTCAAGAGAATGTTGAGTATTGTCAAACTTATCCTCTCTAGTTCCATCACATTTTTCTTTTGCTGTGATTCAATTATATATGTTCAGGGATGCAATGTAGATTTCACTGTTGTTGTGTAGTCATTGTTGCGATAAACCCTCATGAATAACATGTTTGTGAAACAAGACATCATCTGTTTCAACGCATCCTGCAGCTTGAAATAAAACACACACAAGACTGAACGTCCGACGGCAACTGGTACAGAGATAACCGCCCTCTGGGGTGCAATTAGTTTGCGGCTTCTCAACGGATCAACTTTATTCCATTGGGAACATAATCCACATGATGAATTATCAAAATTGAATTTCATGAGATTTGGAAGACAGTCTGAATTGAATAATAGATTAATAGATTTTTTCGATGTATTTGAAAGCAAAACGCAAAAATTTTCGAAACGAATGAAAATATTGACAATATTTGTTACCAGTTACTTGCAAATGCGGCAACGCTCAACACCTGACTGTCCTATCTCGAGTGTTACACACATTTGTATTATTTCAAAATGGTGGCATCAGATTCATTTTTGGTGAATACTTGACTGTGAACGAATATATTTCATTGCCAAGAGATGGACAATATTCGATTGTGTTGTTCATGTTGAAGCTCACAAATTTCAAATGAAAGATAGTATTCGGCTCGCCAGTGGTATTTCGTTATGATCTCATAGTTTTCCACCATAACTTTATGAAAACAGCTAATGGCCCATAGTGTCTATCAAATTGTTCAACAAGCTCCCAATCTTCCTGAAACGGCTAATCAACCAAAATTCTTAAAAAAGCGTTAAAAAACTGTAACTCGAGAATATATTTTATTTCATGCATAGTCCATACGCTAGGTAGCATCCCGTGTTTTTGAGAGGTCCACATTATTTTTTTGTGGCGTTATATTGTTTCAGACGTACATATTCAGTATCATTTGGTTACCAGGCCCAAAAATGGTCAGTTTGGTTTTTATACAGGCTGGTTATGTATCAAAACGAAAATATTATTTTAGTATACGAATGTTCTTTATTTACTCAAGATGTGAGTTTGTGTATGCTTTCATTGTGGAATAGAATTAACAGAATATCGTCTGAAGAAAAAAAATTCCACGAATTTCGGTATGAGACTCTCATTTGCCATCTTGAATCCAAACAAAAGGAAACCAAAGATATAGCTTCCTCTTCTAAAAAGTTGTTTTGCATATAAACAATAAAATAGGCTAGTAGTGTATGCAGTCTTATTGACGCACTTGTGGGGAGTGAATCTATCACAGAAAAAGTTTTTCCGTTGTGATACATTCAGTATCCCAACTTATCAAATGTTTTTGAAGAGTTTCCTGGTCGACGCACTTGAATAAGATACTCTGCACTCCGCATGGAATCTTCTAATATCTTTTCAGATGTACCTGTAGGAGTTATACTATTGAAATGTTTTTCAGAGAAACATATTTATCTTTACCTGTGGCAAAATTGGATAGAAATTCTACGAATTTTTCTATTTCTTTTATTTTTTTATAACATGTCCAGGGATGTAAAAATACGTGTCGAACGACAGGACTGATATTGGTAATTGATAATTATAATATACATTATGAGATTTTTGTTTTTGGAAACAATAAAGATATTATTATTATATTATTATTTATTACTTCAACCCCTTCCCAAAAACGACGGGCATGTTGAAGCAAATATTTGCGAATGTTTGAAGCTTGATTCCCACCAAATTCGCGCACATCCATGACTTTCACTTGTCAATAATTCACTTATATTGAGTTTTTGGCAAATAATGCACAACGTAAAGACAGTCCAATATTTTCCATTTTTGCGAAATCACTTATGAAAAAACTTAGGCCGTGTTGTTTTTCGCGTGAACGTACACCACGTACCGGAACAAACATTGTTGCCATCAGTGTTGCCATATCTAGAATATCATTTGAAATATGATTTGATTTGCTTATCAATTCAGATTGAGTTTCGCGACCTAAAATTTACTTTAACTGAAGTTAATAACAAAAATGATCGAATTGGACCTATATTCACCATGAAAAAGGATTAACAAAAACTGGCCATTTTCGAGGGTGGTGACCTGGAAAATAGTTAATTGTTAACCTCAGAAATGATTTTGCAATTGAGTTATGTCGTGGACCTAAGATACGTCTGTATTAGAATCAGTGAATAGTTGCAAGTTCCTTTACGTATTTGATTCAATTGATTGATTGGAATAGTTATAATTTTCTTAAAATCTATGTTCATTCTTATAACATATATAAATAATTTCATACTACAGTCTCTATAAACAAAATAACTTTACTGAACTCAAATAATTCCCAACAGTCGAAATACCCCTACCCTTTCATATTTTCTTCATTTCGAAACCAGTATAAAATACATCATTTCATTCATCGAAGAAAAACCTGTATCCATATTACGTAATTGAAAAATCAAAATTCAATTCGTGGGAAAAAACCTCCGTCATTTCAATGAGCGATGAATCAATAATACTATTTTCTTCAAAAGGCTGCTGCACGTGTTTCACTATAAAATGACTTATTTGAGCGTGTGCCAGAATGCGGTTGTCAATGTTTCCCGCTTAGTGGTATTGAAACAGACTTCCACTGAATTAACTCTATCGAAACTATTTACAAAAAACTGAAAATAATCAAATTTGAATCAGAACAATAAATTACGAATGATTGAACACGGTGAAATAATCAAATTTATAACTGTCAAATTTTGAAAATGAATTAACAGAAGTTGTGGATAAAAATCTCGCCAAATAATTGGGTGAAAAAAATTAAAACAAATAAGGCACTCAAAAACGAACCTGAAATTGAAATCGATTTCCGTCAAGGAATGAAAATTAAAAATCAAATTGAACAAATAATGTTGAAACCAAGTTGAATTTACTCACGACGTTTTGATCGTTTGTATCCACAATCGTTTATAGCTGATGAATGAGTTTTTTCAATATGGCTTCTCTATCAACTTCTGCTCATTTATTTTCGAAAAACTAATCGAAAAATTCTTTTTTTGAAACCCAAATTGCCATACACATAACGCACTCAAAATGATCTGTTCATGTCCTTACCCCTAAAAATTCATCCCCGCCCCCATTTTATCAAATGGCACCATACATTTTTTCCGCAGAAATATAATCTTTACATCATTGTTTATCTGGTGAAAAACTGATTTTGAACATTTATTACTCGATTATTGTTCTTTCGAATTCGATATTGGTAAGTTAGGTTAGGTTAGGTTAGGTCAGAAGTGAGTGGGTCTGTTCGGCCCTCCACTGCAACCCACAAGGGTGTATTGTGGCTCACACCTATTCAAACACGACCAAATAAACCCAGCTCCTTAACGAAGCCGATTAGTTTGTATGGTGAGTGATCTTTCAGGTCAGATGGTAAGAGTGAAGCCTTGCCAAACTCTGAAAACCTGATTCGGTCCGCAGCGGGGCAGGCACAAATTATGTGCTCTGCTGTTTCATCATTTTCCAGACAGAGACGACACAAGCTGTCTTCTGACAGTCCGATTCTCTGCATATGATGATTCAAATTACAATGACCTGTGAGAAGGCCAGTTAGACATCGTAGTTCGTCCCTACTGTAGTCCAACAACTGTTTGGTTTCCGACTTCGAAGGGTTAATAAACGCCTTGGAATGAGCCAATGCTGGAAGATTTTGCCAGAAGTCTATAAATCTTCTTGCCGTCCAGGTATTCAATGTTTGTTTGGCAAAGCCTGAAGCGATGCCACTGACAGGTTCTGGTCCGATGAAGCTGCTTGCAGCACCCCCCTTTGCAAGGGAGTCAGCAGCCTCATTGCCTTCCAGGCCAGTATGGCCCGGAATCCAGACCAGAGACAATTTGTTAAATCTTTCTATTGAGGAGAGTCGTTTTTGGTAATTTGTTACCAGTTTAGACGTTAATCGGTAAGAGCCAATAGCTTTCAGCGCTGCTTGACTGTCCGAGAATATTTTCATTGACTTTGAGGTTGGATTCTGCCAATCTCTCCGCACACAGTTCAATAGCATAAATTTCCGCTTGAAATACGGTCGCATAGGTCCCTAGGCAGGTTGATATCTCTGTCCTGGGTTTGCGACTGAAAACACCTGCACCAGAACCAGAAGGTGTTTTTGATCCATCTGTGAACCAACAACTATCTGCTCTCAGTATTTCCTTCTACCGGAGGATCCAGTCCTCTCTACTCGGGAAAAGTACTGTATAAGGCAGTTCGTAGTTTACAGTTGGAGTCATAATGTCAGAGGTCATTCCCAGAATGCTGTGACTTCTAGTGTCAGCCAGCAGTCTAGTATACTCTGCATTAGATTGTTTTGTGAAATTAGCGATGTGCACAAGTCTATATGCAGTCCATCTAGCCTCTCTCTCCAGAAAAATGTGGAGAGGAGGTAGATCTAGAAGGATCTCCATGGCCGCTGACGGTGTGGTACTGATGGCACCACAGATAGCCAAACAGGCCTATCTCTGTAAGCCAGAGAGCTTTGCCTGAGCCTTCGGCCACCAGGCAATTGCCCCATAGGTAATAATTGGTCTGACAGTTTGGCTTTGTGTAAAACTTTTTCCAAGTGGGCGTTCCAGGTGAGTTTTTTATCAAGGACAATGCCAAAATATTTCACCTCCGTTCCAAATGGAATGACCTCACCATTGAGAGAAAGTGGCGTTAAATCATCCAATTATCTCCTCCTGGTGAAGAGGATTATTGGTAAGTGGTTATCCCTTAATATTCACTAAACATATGTTTTACTTTCAGTAAAGATCATTCATCCTTACACCAAATTGATATTATTTGCACTCGACGCGCGTTTCACTACAAAGTTAGCATCTTCATGAGAAGAAAACGGGTAATGATACAGTATTAGTTTTCTTCTCCTGAAGATCCTAACCTTATTGGTGAAACACGCGTCGAGTGCAATAATATCAGTTTGCTGTTAGGGTAATCGATCTCTACAAAATCGAAAAAATATTTTGAGAGAATCATAAGGGATATTAATGAGACAAATTTTCATAAGGCGTCTTCTGAAAACCATTTTTTCTACAAAAAATGCAACTACCAACCAATACCGACATTAAATGAACAATAGGCGAGTAATAAATGTTCGAAATAAGTTTTTCATCAGATAAACAATGATGTAACGATTACAGTTCTGCCGAAAAAAAGTATGGTGCCATTTGATAAAATGGGGGTGGGGGTGAATATATATAGGGTGTCCCAGAATTTTCTGAACAAGCGATATCTGCGTTACTGGAAGAGTACAAAAGTAATCGAAAAATAATTTTTTCGAACATCGACTTGCCTTCCAAATAACGCACTTAAAATTAGCTGTTCATGTTCCTACCGTTTCAAAATCATCCTCACCTCCATTTTTTCAAATGTCACCATCCATTGTTTTGCGGAAATATAATCGTTACATCATTGTTTACCTGGGGCCTGATTTTCAAATCGGGTGAACTCTTATACCAAGAGAGATAGACTATCCTTCTCTATTTCGAATGGCCTTTACTCATAAGATAGAAAGAGACATCCGAATTTTCTCTTGATGGGAGAGTTCACCTGATTTGAAAATCACGCCCCTGGCGACACACTTATTTTGAACATTCATTACTCGCTTATTGTTCTTTTGAAGTCGGTATTGGTTGCTTGTTGCGCTTTTCGTTCATAGAAAAAAATGGTTTTCAGAAGACGCCTTATGGAAATTGATCTTGTCGATATAACATTTTCTAAAGATCGATTATCATAATTTGCGGTCCTATAAACTTTTCAGTAAAAATCACGCAATAAGGTGTTTTTTTTAAATTGGGTTATCATGGATTTACATCAATTATTTTCGTCCAATTCTATCAGTTATTTTCGAATGATATGTGTCATACTTGGTATGATACCTCTTGAAGAAATTGGGTTGAATATTTCCCTCATATATAAAATGTCCCATGAGAGCAATGCAATTATCGAAAACTTACAGCGGTAATTGCATTATATCAAGTCACCATAACAACACATTTGAAAACGTATCGCTAGACGTCAGTAAACAACACAAATAAATGTCAGATAGACTTCAAAATAGAAAGACATTTCGCGTTCAGGTGAGTACTCCATACAATCTATAGAGGAAAGTATAAATGAACAAAAATAAACATTTCCTTGAGAATTTCTTTATTCGTGAAATATTCCAATGAATCACATTCGTGCATAAAAATGACCAGATAATTTTGCATTCAAGCGCGATATCTTATACAAATTGCATTCGGTTATTTTCATATTTTGTCCTTCGGACTCGGGCACTTTCGCCAAAATATGAAAATAAACTTGCAATTTTTAGATATCACGCTTTCTTGCAAAATTATCGGTAATTTTTATGCACTCGTGCAATTATAACCGATAATTGTGAACGTGCAGGAGATGAAGTTAGTTGTGTCATTCAGGGCTCGAAATGTGAAAAAGTTTCAGTAATTGGTTTCAAGTATTTTCGATATTTTCATTCCATTGAAAAAAAAACCTTTGTTTGTTCAAAAAAAATTTCAGTTTTGGTAGGTATTTGAAATGATCTAAAGTTGTAAGAAATTACTACTTTTCGAATAATAAAGTGGGCAAGACTAGTTACGATTGTTGTTCGAGCATGAAAATGAAAAAACATAATAACGGATTTTGGCGACTTCTGATATGTCAATATGTGTTGAGAATAACCAGGAATGAATATTTCCCTTAGGGGCCTTGTTTGATTCAAATTGCAAGTGTTTTTTCATTTCTTTGTTATCGAACAGGCAGGAGAGTAGTCGTTTCATATAATATTTTTTCAGTTTGCAAATGAGTTAGCCATCTATGGATAATATAACGAGAAAGGGTGTTCGATAATACTGATAATGTAACTGAGGTTTTAGTGCTCATCACACATTCACTTTGAGTAGAATAAATGATGTTTCCCAATGTTTCTAACTAGTCATTTCCCAAAAAGATTTTATTTCATGGCACGACAGCGGGTATTGTTACGGTTTCCAAAGAGCGACCCTACTAGAGCAATTCCAAATAGTTCGATCCTCAGCCCCAAATTATGTTCGTATTGTACACCAATTAGAAGCTCGTTCTCCACACTCAATTATTTGCGTTAGTTACATGATGGAGAACTTCAAACAGACCAAACAATGCCCATTCAACATTGTTAGGCAAGCAAACAAGTCAACAAATGTGCCCCATGGAGCTTTTCATTCAACGTGTTTTACAGAAATGAACGAATAGCCGATGCATCCACGAGGAAATCAATTCCTACTATTCAGTACTGATTTTGTGACACACAAACAATAGAGGTTTGTCACCAACGAATGGTTCTGAACCGATCCAGTTATAAATACAATCAAAAGAGCAGAAATAGCTACAGAGTGGCGGAGTTAAATACAACATACTTGAAACAATATCCACTAGGTACTGAACAGTGACATCATACTTGAATATACATATATCTTTCACATTGCATCACCTACTAGAAAATATGATATTCTGTGTAAAGAAGGAAGGCATAAGGAAATTCCGTTGTGGCTTTTGTTTTTTCAAATAAATGTAAAAATTATCTGAAACTATTTTCTGGATGTGCGTATAACATTCCTGACATTTGACTCATTCACAAAAAACGAGGGGAGACTATTCAAAACAGCATCTCCCCCACCAATAATATGACGCGACGGGCGCTATCATCTGAAAGTCAATTGTGGTGTCCTTTTATTCACTAAGCGAGCATATCGAGCAGCTAATTAAGCTCAGGAGCTTTGATATTGAGGAAAGCAAGCGAGAAGATTCGACGTAACTGACGTATGATGCAAAATAAATTCGACATTGAACTATGAAGTGAGGTAATTCATTCTGGAGATAGAACTTGCCTCTTCCCTGATACGAGAAAGATTACCTAATGCATAGCCTAGTGTTTGCTAGTTTTGAAAATTTTCTTGAAGGATGTAACCATCATTTTCAAATAATTATGCTTATTATTGTTTTCTAATTGATCTATGTTTAGGTGTTTACTTATTATTCGATGTTACTTTGGTATTCTTAATGCATCGTTATCAAGAAAAAAACACAAAAATCACTCCCTCCAATTATGTCTAGAAGTTTTCTGTGTAGGAATTTTTTTCATTCCCGCATCAGATTTTTATTATCCCTGCCTCATGTACTTTCACGTCTTGTTGAAACAATCACAAATATTGAAAATGAATAAAATACGAGTCATTTTATTATTTGTTTTTTTTTTAGATTTACTTATTTACTCACTACATGAAGTGTAATTATGACATTTTACCTGGTACAGAAATCGCACTTTTTCATTTTTATAACATTTAGAAGCCTGCCTTTTCTCTCTAACACAGGCCTTGGTGTACAACACGCTGATTTCTCACTGGCCAAGATTATTTCTGTGTACTGTACTCGTATGATACAAATATCACACATCAAAATTATTAAGCTGAAGGTGAATACACACATTGTCTTTGATATTTGGCATAGTAACTTTATAATGTTCTTCAGTCTATATCTTGACGTGAAGATTTTTTTCTGTCTTTCTACAAGCACGTACCAGTCCAACAATCATTGCATCCTGAAAATATTAAAATTTCAAAATAGTATGAAAAAAAACTCACTCGCTTGTTATCATTCGGAACGACTTAATTTGAAGCCCTGTGTCGAGGTAAGGATATGTTTAGTGCTTGCACACTCAGTTGACTTCCACTCTGAACAATGAGTAGTCAAACGTTAGTACAAGCATTTCTTATTCTCTCATTTCACCTTTCACACAGGCATTCATCATAATTTTTTTAATAATTCAAGGATATTAATGTATTGTCCGATCCTTTTTTCTATAGCATTGGATAAACGAGGACTCCTTTCAAACAGTTCCATAGTTTTTCTTTTCATTATTCCGCAGCAATCACGTTCATAATACCAAATTAAACTTTGTCCAAGTTTGTATTCACATTTCTCTAGCACCAGCATATCAATTATAAAGATATGCTCTTTATTGGCGAATGGAGTATTGCCAAGTCTAATGTGATAATACTCACATCTTGAATCAGTTCATCTCATACCTAAGATAACATCATTCATCATTGTAAAGAAAACATGAAAAGGCAACTCACCTACATTCTTGATCTACAAGAGATTTCTACAATGTTTAAAGGAAAATTTGTGAACATTCGAGCCCAAATTACTGATATTGCTCGAAGAACATAAAATAAATATAAAAATGTCATGTTACGTTACAGGCTTGAGCTCCGTACGCTCAGTATTCAGCTGATCTCTGCCCCGTCTGTACTCGCCCTACTCCTCCCATGAATAAAAGAACTTGTTTTTATTCGCTTCATTTTCATATCAAGCGAGTACACGTAACTGTTGTTTCGGTTTGATTTAGAGGAATTAATTGCCCACTCATATCATTGTTTACTTGCATCCAAAATTTATACATTTACATTCTTCAGTATTTGTTGTTTTTCACACCTCATCAATAAGATTTATCATCACAAAACCAGAAGGCAAACAAATGAAAAAATCAGTGATTTGTCAAATCAAATGCGCAGCGTTCGTACTTTCATTTTTATTATTATGGGAGGTTAGCACTGAGAGTCCCTTACTAGTGATGGTACAATATGTTTGGGATCAACAAAATAACGCATTAATACTTTCCAATATTCAGCTTTTATCATAAGCCAATAAAAATCTATCATTTATTCAATAAACATTTTCCGCCTACGAAACAACGAAACCAATTTTTTTTTTCAGAAGAAACATTGAATTATTCCAAGTGATATTCCTCTTATATACCTTAGTTCTAAGTGGTATTTGTTCGGACTTCCAATGTCAATATGATCAACTATATTGGAACCTGTTGCAGAGAACTCATATACTTAAAAAAATGCAACTGATAACAATGAATCACAAATAATGAAATGAAATTACAAGATGAAAAAATCAAATATATTAGTCTGAAACTTTGAAAATGAATGAACCGAAGTTAATCGAGAACCAATAATAAGGATGAGAATCTCTTCAAATAACTGGGTCAGGAAATTAAATTGAATAAGGCACTCGAATCCAAACGGGGTGATTCAAATGGATTTCGTTCAAAGAATGAAAATTTGATCGATCAAATAATCGATATCGTGACAAAAAATCCAAACCAATTCAAAATAGTAAAATAAAAGCAAGTTCGAATGAAATAATGTGAACGAATATCGAAACCAGTTTCAAGTATTCGCTGGTTATGATCATTATCAATAACCAGCGATCTAGATAGTTAATCTAGATTTCAAATTTCGACTTGTTTGACCGGTGTATTTCTTGTGGCTCTCACTGAACATGTTATTGATAATGATCATAACATGAACTTTGAAGAAACTAAGATTTTACACATGGAAGAAAACTTGACAAAAAGATTATTTTTAGAAATGATTGAAATCAAACAAGAAAACAGTACAGTGAATAAGAAAACTGACATAGAACAATTGAGTAAAATATATTCTTATCTCTTATCTTTGTAACATTTCTAAATTGTCCATGTATAAAATCCAAGAAATCATGCCCTCTTAGAAATTCTGTCAGTCAGTGTCCGTCAGCATTCAGTAAGAGATGTCTTCTATTTTATATATTATGTAGTGTTTATCTATTTAACTCGTTTTACCAGTAAGTTTATACCATTTTTATTCATACATTAGTTATTTGACCATTGATTATACATTTCAGCCTTGATAACAAAGATAATAGAAATTATCGAACTCTGGAACTTCCGGTTGAACCGCGTTTGGAATTTTTCTCCTTTCGACGTTTCGGCTCCCACTTTGGAGCCATTCTCAAGACTGCTTGACTTGGTGGCGAGGCCTAAGTCTCCTTAACCCCCAGCACTCATCTTGGCAGAGTGGAGATTGCCCTGAAGAAGCTTCACAATAGAAGCGAAAGCTTGGCGAAGTAAAACAGGACTTTTCATTTGGACTGACTGAGAGACCCCGCTATCCATTTCACTGTACGATTCTCCAGTCGCTATAATAATCCACTTCATATATATATATATATATATATATATATATATATATAAATATAAATATATATATATATATATATATATATATATATATATATATATATATATATATATATATATATATATTCTTCGAACGAAATCCATTTGAATCTCCTTGTTTGGATTCGAGTGCCTTATTCAATTGAATTTCCTGACCCAGTTATTTGAAGAGATTCTCATCCTTATTATTGGTCCTCGATTAACTTCGGTTCATTCATTTTCAAAGTTTCAGACTGATATATTTGATTTTTTCATCTTGTGATTTCATTTCATTATTCGTAATTCATTGTTATCAATTGCATTTTTTTTAAATATATGAGTTCTCTGCAACAGGTTCCAATATAGTTGATCATATTGACATTGGAAGTCCGAACAAATACCACTTAGAACTAAGGTATATAAAAGGAATATCACTTGGAATAATTCAATGTTTCTTCCGCGTCTAGAAAGATTTACTTGTCTACGTTTCGACTCCCATTTCGGAGCCATTTTCAAGACTGAGTGACCTTGCATCTAGGTCTGAGTTGTCTTACTAGCTGGCTATCATCACTGGAGATCGAGGATTGAAGGTTGGTGGGATTTAAGGGTTCATTAGTAATTATGGCAGGATCAGGTATCGGACGGTCGATGGGAGGTTCCCAAGTCGGAGTAAATAGAAGTATGTCGGACCAAGAGTGATTTCCAGGTATTGGGGAGTCTTTGAGAATCGTCGCGTTTATTGAGACAGTTGGGACGTTTTTCGATTTCAATGGCTTCACGGGTAATTCTGGTTTGGAGGGTTTTGGCTGTGGCAACGGTTTTGGTGTTTTTGAAATCTATTTTGTGGCCTGTTTCTAAATGATGTTGGAATAATGCTGAGTTTGTGTCAGAATTACGGACTGCTAGTTCGTGTTCATATGCTCTACAGGACACTCGTCGGTTGAATTAATTGTACTTAACCCAATATTTCGAAGAAAAAAATGATCAACTATAACTTGGTGTATGATATGTCTGCTGGTCGCTCAAACATGAAAAAAAAACTCTCTTCTCCACTGAAAATCTACCCGATGATAGTTCGTATGCAACTAAAAATGAAACAATATGTCAGCTGGCTGTATCTCGGTGGAAAATCCGTCAGCTGATGCATTGAAAGTTAAAAAGCAGGACATAGGCGGGAGTATCTATCACCGACCTAAATGCATCAAATGATAAGGTTACCCCCCAACTCACTGATGGCTGATTTTTATGTTCTATCTCAGCATGATATCAAAAATCATATTACAAACTTTAGTCTGGGAGGAAATGACGTATCTTAATTTTTCAATCGTTCCGATGGGTTAAATATTTCTTATAAATACTTTACAACTGATGAGTATATAATAATATAATAACTGAAGGAATATTCAGATGAGTGAATTAATTAATTTATAGTTTTGAAATGATTCAGCTACTGGATAAATAACATTTCAATCAATTCCGTTCTCGGTATGAAGTTGATGTTCATGCTCTGAGGGCTACTATATCTCACAAAGTCGAGGGCATCTAGCCCGAGGGTTTTCCAGTCACCCGAGCGCTTATACATCCATTTATGATCATGGTGCATACCAACTTCTATGACATACTAGGCCATTAATGCATCAAAATTTTATTCGATTCCAACTAGATACTCGACTCGAAGTTTGGAATCAACTTTGTTCATATTCATTAAATTTTTTTCGTCTAAACACTATTCGATTTCACTATTTCATAATCATTATATTAATTTTTGATCAACTGAACTGTTACTTTTCTTTCTTTCACCAAAATCCATTTCAATCCATTTTTTGGGATTTGAGTGCTTCATTTGATTCAATTTTCTGAACCATCCATTCGAAGGCACTATCATCCTCCAAAAGCTATGAAACCAAAAGTTTTATTTCATGTTTGTGGTAATTATTGTCAACATTATCAATTCCTGGTGCGAGTTGAGTTTTAACGAAATCTGTCGAAAATTCCAATATCTTGAAGAAAATTGACGAATCAACATCGTATCACTTGAATACCGATGGAAATAGTCATTTCTGGAATTACACTGCCAGCTCTAGAAATAAAACATATACTCAGATCGTTTGAACATAATATTTTTAATCAGGGTTTATCGAAACGTCTTTGCTCTATTTGACAGGCAGACGGACAAACAGACAACGCAAGACAATTATGAGGTCGAATACAAAATCGTTCAAATCAGCGAGCTAGTCGTTCCTTTCACCCTAATCAAGATGCACCAATCAAGAAACAATAAGGCAACGCCTCTTTGAGAATAACAGCTGCGCGATCTGGCAGAAAATACACACTGAATTCCAAAATACTCTCTTCAATCCCAGTTCGACTACGTACACTGTTTCTATCTATCTATCACAATAACGAATAGGAATTTGTTCTTTCTACTCGTTTCAAATGGTCCTACGTGATCGATATATATCGAATGAAATGGAACTGTAGGATTTTCAATTGGATTCAACTCACATCGTTTGTATGTATTTGTTTTCTCCTGATGCGCACAATTCAAGCAGCCTGATATATTATCAATCCGCCGAAACAATAGTTTGCTTCTCTACGTTATGGGTTTTTTATACCCAAATTATCTTGATCATCTTAACAGTCTACTATATATTTGCATGCGAGGTACCACTTTACACTCATTTTGTGACTTCTTATACAGCTTGTCCTTCTTCACTTCACAATATTCAAATTATTGTTTCGTCTCCCTAGTTTTCTTTCCTTTCAATGTTATTCGGATTACACAAATTTGATCATCATGGAGTTGTGAACCTGTTATCCAATCAGCTTCAGTAATATCCACTTGAAAAAACATTATTTCAATACCTAACGCGTGTTTGTGATCCATTATGTCCAGGTCTGTATTCGAACTCAAGAGTGTATTTCGAGCCACCATCTTCTGATACGACGTATGAATTCCGTTTCTATTGATCGATTTGAGGACAGCTATTGTCTCCAAATCATATGAGTGATATTGCTGTTGGTCCACCATCGTTTTTTTTTCTGCAATGAGCAACCACATGTAAACTGTCTCGTTAAATTGCACCCATCCCAATTGAACTTACATCTGTGTGAAGCTCCATTTGCAAATCCGAGTTGAATATGTGGAACTACTTATTATTTTATCAAAATCATTTTGTTGGGGTTCGCACCATTCAAATTCTATATCTTTTTTAGTCAGTCTCGTAATTGGTTTGATGATAGCGGCAAATCTCTCTACAAACTTTCGGAAATAGCCAACCAATAGCAAACCAATGAACATTTCTTGGACTTGTTTTTATTTCACCATTTCCTTATTTCACACCCGTGCACTGATTTCCGTTTTCAAAATATCAATTTTTATTCAAAAAAAAAACATTTACCAAATTTCAGTGTGAGGTTATGTTTTCTCAATCTTGACAGGACCATATGCAAACACTCAACACCGTGATTAGGTGAAGAAATTTAATAATAATATTTTCAATTTATAGAAGAGCAAATTTTTTTCAAGATCTTCCAGAACGGTATTCATCAAACACTGAAAGACTGATGGGGAATCTGTGAGCCCAACGAGCATTTGCTAGAAATCATAATGACCATCTGAAATAACAAATGCTGTCACAGCCATTGAATTATCTGTCTGTTCGGAAGTGCGCCAACTTACCTACAATAGGCTGGATATTAGAAATTTGGTAGGAGGATCAGCGGATTATCGATTATATGGCTTTCTTGGAATATTTAAAATTCGTCTTCCTTATTAGATTTCCATTCAATACTTTTGTACAAAATACTCCAAAAGTCACAAAACACACTTCTTGAGAAATATATAATAAGTTTCAATAGTATGAAATGAAGAAACACTGAATCTAAACATTATCTCCTCGATGAAACCATCGATTGTCATCAGACTCCAAGAGAGCCAACCTGCAAATTTGTTAAGTAGGTCTTTTGTAGGTCACAAATTTTGTCTCCACGCGTTCGACTCTGAACTGATCATCTTTTTCTAGGTAAATAGCAACCATTTATTCGAGTGACAGATTGTTCCGGAGTATTCTGTTCTCAAATATCACGACATCATCATCCACCTGTAGAGTTAATTTGTTTTTTCTCGAACCATTCGGTTCTATAAGTAAGCGTTGGTAGGTACTTTCTCACCCACCGATTACAAAATTAACCAGAAAGGTCTGCGATTTTCCATTGCCCCCTCAAATCCTGATTTTTTGTTTCACTCATCCACATGCTGACTTGCAGGTGGTATGACCCATTTCAGTACTGAATTCACAAAATATTCCTTCTTCACATTCTCATCCAATTCTTCCAGGAGATTTTGCATTTCTTCAGATGCACCTTCGAGATTTGGGCCATTGTCACTTATCATCACACAGCGTTGTCCCCTTCTTGCAAAACATCTTCTAATGGCGAGAATATGTTATTAGAGAGTCAGCTAATTCTATATGGATGGCTCTTACCGATGAGCACGTGAATATCCTTTTCTTCCGGCGGCCAATAGTTAGATCATGCAATGATGATAATAAAAGTAATAATAATAATAATTTATTCATCCACAACATTTAGTAAGAAAAAATACTAAATGGAGGAACTGAAAAATCTGGCAGACCAGAATAGACTCACGCTTCAATGGGTCCCAGGTCACTCAGGTATCACGGCAATGAAAAAGCTGATGAGCTTGCAAGGTAAGGATCATCGACATACTGGACCCGAACCAGCAGTGGGGGTGCCCACAACGATGGTACGGAATCACATAAGGAATTGGGTGAGAACAAAACACAGAGAATACTGGGAAAATCTAGCAGTGCTCACGGGAAAACTTTCATAAAAGGACCGTTGAAGAAAAAAACTGAAGACCTGCTTCAGTGTAACAGGACTCAGATAAGGATCGAAACAGGGCTACTGACTGGACACTGTTCATTCAAAGGACACCTGAACAAGATAGGGCTGTACAACGGCGATTTTAGCTGCAGACAATGCAACAAAGGGACGGAGCTCGACACGTACTCTGCGAATGTGAGGCTCTGGATCACAAAAGGCAACAAATATATGGAAAACCAATTCTGGATCCAGAAGAATATGACGAACACCCATCAATCAACCGGCACAAACTTGTGCAGGGGACAAGGCTGTTGGAATGGGTGTCATGAAATATAGGGAAGCAAAGCGCACTAAGCCCTAGAGGCTGAGGTGCTTTCCGGAGACCTGGTAGTGAAAGACAGGTCAGACGGCTCCCACGGAAGAGAAAAAAATTAAAAATAATAACAGAAATCACATAAACGAACATAAGAACAGCCATCAGAAAACTTATCCGCACATGGCTATAGTTCTGGTTATAACTCCTAGTGGTCCAAAGTGGTCTAGACCAACGTATTAAAATGGTCTTGGTGGTCTTTTCATGCGAAATTCCGTTATATGACTCATTTAGGATTTTACATTCCAGAAGTCTTGTGATACGGTGTGTGCAGATTTTCGCCCTTGTATAATCCAGTTGATTCAGTTCCAATCATATTCCGCAATGCTGGAGACGGCAATGGTAATGGTTAATCAAGATTCTTGTGAACGGATGCTTTCCATCTAGAATGATAGGTCAAGCACAAAACTTCTTTTTCGTCAATACTTGGTAACAACTATAACACACAACATTCAGGATTTCACTCACTCCTTCTCCGAATGTATTTCTCTGTGCCTTTTTCATCCAGAGTAATTCTGCTTCTCTCAAATCTCCTTTCGTGAGTCCCTTCGAATTTATAACACTTTTCCTGCAGAGGCCGATGATCTTCATTAAATACGCCGTGGATCTCTTCAGATACGTCCCATGAAAATCTGCTGATATCTGGTTAGCACACAAATTCTTCCACATATTCATCGAGTGTTTCTCTTTCACCTTCTCTGCTAGTGGGCTAGCCATAACAACAAATTGTTAATCGAGTCGAGGAATGCTCATTTTCTTCGAGGGGACAACTTGGATTCTTAATACAACCAAACATACTTGAACATTAATATTATTTTGGAATCTGAAAAGACTTGAAGCAGCAAAAGTTTGTTCAATCGCATATAAAAAGGTGAGTTTTTCAATAGTCGTTTTTTTATTGCCTATATTTTAGCATCTAGTTATTTTGAGTTTTTCAATATCCTCTGAGATTAATTATCCTGATCAAATATATCTAAAAAATTTCTCAGAAATATACCAATATTAAAACAAAATCATGATGATGAATGATATTTCAATTCTACCTGAAATCTCAGTTTACCATCAGTTTTTAATAATTTTGGTAGTTCATTATAATGTGATATTCCTTTGGAATAACTTAATTGCTGTCCCACATTTGTTTTCATTTTCATAGTTACCAAATTATTTGAATTCCTTGTTGAATGATTATGTTAATAGGAATGAAAACCAAATTCGAGATTTTCCAATTGTTTTTTACCAGAAGAATAAAAGAACAAATTTTCAATTTATAAAGTAAATAGATACTCAGAAGATGTTTCGGTTCATACAAAACTGTAGATTCTTTATAATCAAGTTTGAATATACATTTAATGATTTTGTTTTGTAAAGTTTTCAATGGTTTCAGTAAACATTTCTTTGCCGATCCCCATACCGAGACTCAGTAATGAAGTTTGTATAATATAAAAGAGTAATAAATGAATTTAGGATATTTCAAGGGTAAAAAGTTCCTTATTTGGAAGATGATTCCAATTACTGGAGATATTAGTTTCCTTGATATCTCAATATGTTTGGACCATGACAAATTTTCATCAATATGCAGGCCCATAAACTTCAGAGAAGGTGATTACTTGATGATTTCACTGTTGAAATTGATTGGCTCTTTCAAATTGATAGGAATTGATCGTTCAGTCACGAACATGAAAGATGACTTTTCGTAATTTGAAGTTGATTTATGTTTTACTAGCCAAGATGATATTTTGTCAATATCGGTCAACATGTTTTTTTTTGACTTCTTGTAAACTATATCCGCTATAAATTATAGTTGTATCATCAGCAAACATCTTGATTTTCCCGACCAGATTCAAATCAGCCAGTGAATTGATATATATATATATATATATATATATATATATATATATATATATATATATATATATATATATATATAAGAAAGAGAACAGGTCCAAGGATTGATCCTTGTGGTACTCCACATAAAACCGTTTTATGGACTCCTTCAGTCTCTTCCATAAATATAAATTGTTTTCTATCTGACAGATGATTTTTGAACCACTCATGAATATACCCTCCCACACCTATTTGATATAGGACGTTCAAAAGATTTTTGTGATCAACTGTGTCGAAAGCTTTTTGAAGATCAAGCGACAGAATACCACATTTTTCACCTGAGTCTATTCTATGTCAAGTTGGAATTGAGTGATGACGTCAAGTACTGTTGATTCTATATCGCTGGATCTTCTGAAGCCGAACTGGACATTGTACAACAATTTTTATTTTTCAAGATATTTGGATAGTCTAGAATGCATTGCTTTCTCAATTATTTTCGAGAGTACTGGTATTATAGAGATTGGTCTATAATTTTTCATTTTACCTTTTTAACCTGCTTTGAAAATTGGTTTTACTTTTGCAATTTTCATTCTATCTGGAGTAGTTCTAGTTTTCTTGCTTTTTGTTGAGCTTTAGCTCCCTTTTTGCGACTACTGCTTTACATATCCGAATGCGACACCTGAAGCTTGTGGCTCATCTTGATTTAAAAACTTAGATCTACTCCTTGTTACGATGTCCTCACTTAATGATTATTTTTCCATAATTGTTTTTCTTCGTCCTATTTTTATCATGAAAAATCATTCACCTCTATTTATAGTTTCCTATAGTTGAATGAGTTTTGAGGTCATACTGACAATGTGTGGGCATTTATAGACCGGGAGGTCATGACAGGTGACGATCCACCATTTTTTCGTGCATGCCTTTTTAAGGCTTGATAACTAACCCTAAAATATAAAAGATGGTCGGGGTTTTAGCCCCCCCGCGCGTCCTCTTCATAAGGAAATACGCTTTTTTTTCTGTAGCGAATTTTCGTATTTTTCCGTGATATTTTACTGCATGCCATTGTAATATACAGAAGTTCGAACTAATTGAAGCTCTAATAATTGATGGCATGCACCCCGCAGCGGCCCAAAATGATCAAAGGGTTATGAAAACCTGAAAAAAATTTGAGGGAAATTCCGTGTTTTAAAATTGCATGCCGATGTGAAGAATTGAAGTTTTTGTAATAAAAACACTATGGAAAAATTGGCATGCACCCCTCGTAGGACCAACGGTGAAAAATTTCCGGAAAATTCTGTAAAATTTCAACACCGATTTTCCGTGATTCCAAATCACTCCTTATACGGATGAATATTAATTTTATAACGGAATGATTATCTAATTCAAATGGCATGCATGTTAAATAGGTTAAGTGGACGAGCGCTACTTCTGTGACTGGGAGACCAGTCAGGGGAGTGCGAACTTTGCCTTTTGCTCTGCAGATCTAACTCATATGTCAAAAAACTAATTTTCAATTATTTTGTATTGTGAATGTTAGACGGCAACAATAAAAGCGATATTATTATTATTAATAAGCCCATCGTATTATAATTAATAATAGAAGTTGCAAAAAAAACAGTGCAAATTCAGATGACTTGTTTTGGCATGCCGTTTTGTATTTGATGAATTTACCGTATTTCAAGTCATGAATGTAAATGGCATGCATGTACCTACAGCCCAATACACAAAAATTGTGAAAAAATTGAATAAACATCAGTGTTTGAATTGAAAAAAAAATCTAAAAAATGCCGTGATTCCTTCTTGCATGCCGCTTTTTATTTTGTTGGTAGATACTATTTTAAGTTGAAATATGAAATCGCATGCATGTAGCTCCATGAAAATTGTTTGAATAAACATTATTTCAAGTTGATGGCTGAAATAACATACATGTTATCACAGTCCAACATTCAAGAATTGTGAAAAAAATCAATTCAATTGACTCGAATTTCCCGGTCTCTAGTCTAAACGTGGCCTATTATACGTCGACTAGCACGAGAGGTACTACTACCCTATGATAGATGCTACACGCTACGCCATTGCCTATACCACCGTATAGAAGTAAACAACAAGTTCGCTACCGGTCGGCATGATGTATCAGGTCAAGATTTTATATTTATCTAGGCTCTGGCAGCGTGTGGCATTCTTGGCTCACTTGCACTCACGCCTCAGATACATCGGCTAAGCGTTAAGAAAGAGATGGGAATATTAACCCAAATAGGGCCTAAAGACGAGTTTAGGCAAAATTTAAAAAATTTTGATGCTTGTATGCTACCTCCTTGTATACGTGAATTCCAACAACAACTTTTACGAGCAGCGTCTATTGGAAACATGTGGAAAAATTATTATTCTCCAGTGCCCAACGATTCTCTGAATGTAGAGGAATTCGATTGGAAACTGGTAAATGACAGCTATTCCTTCCGGTGGTTCGAGGGTGATGACGTTCCTCCTAATATACAGGAAATTATTGAAGGTACTAATTTTTTTCTATTCATGCTTTTATTTTTTCACATTCGAGATAATTATTCTACTACAAATTTAATTACTGTACGGTCAGTTGTCTTCTACCTATGTTTAACGAATACATAAAATCAAAGTGATAACTGAAAAACATGTTTTTTTTTATTTTCATAGCCCCATAATAAAACAGCGCTAATGACGAGGAAATCATATCGA
This sequence comes from Zygogramma bicolorata, assembly GCA_032362365.1. Lineage (NCBI taxonomy): Eukaryota > Metazoa > Arthropoda > Insecta > Coleoptera > Chrysomelidae > Zygogramma > Zygogramma bicolorata. Next base: position 114,527 of record JAVJAQ010003152.1, on the reverse strand, counting down.
TGTATCCGAACTTCGATGATGAAGAGGATGAAGAATCAAATGATGACGATGAGAGCGATTGCCAATCCGATATTGGCTATACAACAGAAGAAGAGTCTGTACATGGCCGCGATGATGAAAATGATCATTATAATATCGATGATGTTGATGATGAAGCGATTGATGATGATAATAATTAATAATACTTCATGTATTAAATAATGATGCTGACAATGATTTTCTACTTTCATTTTTTATAAAAAATTAAGAAAAAAATAAAATCATTAAATCGGACGATTTTTTGTTTATTTAACCAATTGTCACAAAGCTACATGCATGCTATTTAGCATTTCGGCTCAAAAAAGTATCTACTAACAAAATACATAGCGGCATGCAAAAAGAAGTCACGGCATTTTTAAAAATTTTTTTCAATTCAAAAATTGATGTTTATTCAATTTTTTCACAATTTTTGTGTATTGGGCAGTAGCTACATGCATGCCATTTACATTCATGACTCGAAATAAGGTGAATTCATGACATTCAAAACGGCATGCAAAAACAAGTCACCTAAATTTTCTCAGTGTTTTTTGCAACTTTCGTCATGCATGCCTCTATTTTTCAACACCCTGGTGTGCATGCCAAATTTCCTTCTATTGATTAATGATACGAATTAGGTATTTTTTTGATGGCATGCAGTTTGGATTCACGGAAAATCGGTGTTGAAATTTTACAGAATTTTCCGGAAATTTTTCACCGTTGGTCCTACGAGGGGTGCATGCCAATTTCTCCATAGTGTTTTTATTACAAAAACTTCGATTCTTCACATCGGCATGCAATTTGAAAACACGGAATTTCCCTTAAATTTTTTTCAGGTTTTCATAACCCTTTGATCATTTTGGGCCGCTGCGGGGTGCATGCCATCAATTATTAGAGCGTCAATTAGTTTGAACTTCTGTATATTACAATGGCATGCAGTAAAATATCACGGAAAAACACGAAAATTCGCTACAGAAAGAAAAGCGTTTTTCCTTATGGAGAGGACGCGCGGAGGGGGCTAAAACCCCGACTATCTTTGATATTTTAGGGTTAGTTATCAAGCCTTAAAGAGGCATTCACGAAAAAATGGTGGAACGTCACCTGTCATGACCTCCCGGTCTATTATCTATTCATCCTCGTATCCCATTTTGTGTTTATTATTATATGACCCGATAATTGCATTGGTGTAGTAGTGATTTCGCGGTTTGTGATCCGGAATGCCTCCAGGTGATCGATTTAGTATAAGGGTAATGTAAAGGTCATCATAACATACTATGTTTGCGCTGCGGGACACTATATTCAATCAGTGTATGCAAATAATTCCAGGACAACGAGCATTTCCAATTATTTTATTGATACCCACTACAAAAATACTGGATAAAATTCAGATATATGGATGTTTTCGTGGGGAGAGTGACGTTCCGAAAAATGTTCATCCTTCTCCGAATCAGTATAAAAAATACAAAACTTTGTTCGGGAAAATTATATTGGATATTTTGCACACGTTCTGTCTTGATTTGTGCTCATTATTTTCGACGCAACATTCACCAAAAAAATATTATATACAATTCCTCCTATATGTCCCGAAGGACTTCGAATCGTATGTCCATTTTCTCTTACTCTATCAGAATAATATAACAAGTACGAGCAACAAAAAATCAAATAGAAATATTGTTTTTGGAGCTGTCTTCTGAATACGTCAAATTTTCAGCATTGTAATGATTCAGTATCCCATTTCATTTCAAATGGTTAACGAAAACGAACAATTTCAGAACAATTTTTTTGTTATTTGGCACTTCCAATGTCCTCCTGAATATGTCTGATTGTACAAATTAATCCTATGAGTGTTACCTATTTGATTCATACAGTGCATTTTATTTAATATCCCCTTTTGTTTTTCGCACGGGTCAACTCAAGAAATTGAAACTTGGAGTAAAGAAATTGATGGAAAAATACTATACTTTAGGGTGAAACTGACAGATGAAAAGTTCAAGACGGCGACTGAACGCCTTCGGGAAAAAAATTAAATGGAAAGGGGGGTCTTGTGATACATCACTTTGAAGCTCCAAACAAACACTTCACAACCCCAGAAAATGAAGTCAATATCGTCACCTAATACAAAATGGCGGAACATTCAAAAATTAACTGAATACAAACAGATTAACATCGATATTTCTAAAAATATTCGTTTATTTCTGCAATATGAAAATCGCAACAACCTGATGAGGTTGATAGATTATTTTTTGTTCGTGAAAAAAGACAAAAATATCAGTACGACAAAGAACATTAGTGCTAAGTCAAATATTCTTATTCAGTTTTCGATTTTACAACAAAGCAGTACCACGTAAACTATCTCCAAAATGGTCAATTGAACATTAACAGGGGAACTGAATTTGAATATGCTGGAAACTACTGCCGATCGTCTAATCGCCAAAATCGTCGAAGTGAATCCTAATGAATTCGATACGGATATTATTATTTCAACAAGCACTACGACATTACTCCAGACAAGTAAAACACTATTTGGATAATACTTTCCTTGGTCTTCTGATTGGTCATCGAGGTCCTACGGAATGGCCAGCCGGCTTGCCATATCTGACACCTTCAGACTTTTTCATGGGGCTATTTGAAGCAAAAGGTCAATGTAACTGAACTTGCTTCAATATTGAATATACGGCAGAAAATAATAAATACTTGTAAAATATCGACGTTGCTATGTTCGACGTGAAATATTGGATAGGCTTTTCTCATGTCAAGACGTTTAAGGCAACCATTCCGAGCATCTTCCGAACGGAACTCAGCTTCAAGTATGAGTTAAACGTCGATGTATTCAAGCAATTGTTAAATATTCCGCCATTTTGTAGTAGGTGAAGATATTGACTTCAATATTCTAGGGTTGTAAAGTATTCTTCAGGAGCTTCAAAATGATGTATCACAAGACGCTCCTTTCCATTTAATTTTTCTCAGTTGCCATCTTGAAATTTTCATCTGTCAGTTTCACTCCAAAATATAGTATTCATGCATACATTCCATTATCCCAAGTTTCAATTTTTTGAGTTAACCCCTTCGGAAAATAAAAGGGGAGGACATTCAAAAAATGCACTGTGTATTTATAGTAATGCTAACCATACAAATAAGGTGAGAAAATGTAAAATGGGATTCTTCCTTCCATTTTTCAGTGCATCAATCTACTAATGATAGACAGAAATCAACAAAGAATGTTTGAGAATATTTTGAGGTCACTTCTTTGCTTCTAAAACTTCCCACTGAGCAATAGTATTCATTCCCGGCAAATTGATACTTCGAAGTAGAAATAGTATGAGTCTTAAGATTCGTTCCTGTGAGAAACCAGCATTTCAAGAAGGTTATCAGATGAATTCATATTGATCAGATGAACCAGAGAAAACATTGAATTGGCGAAAATTCTTCGAATGGTTTTTCTCCTCTCAGAGAGTGGCTGAATAATGTCGAAGCGTTAGAAAATATTCACGAGTTACACTTCATACTGGAACTGACTAAATGAAAGGACATTCTGTAAAATCTCAGCATAGTACAGTGTTTTATTCCGTGGCACATAATAATGAAATCTTGAAAGAAACGATCGATTCATGATAGGAATTCAATATCGTCTGAGCCTCATCAAAAATCAGTTCATTCCAAACGAAGATGTTTTGTTACAGCAAACTTCTGTGAGCAAACCACGCCAGTATGAATTCATGAATCATGGCTTTCCAGAACACTGAGAATAGGCTGATTTCTGGATCAATTCAACTCGAGCAATTTCACTCGGCAATTCCAATAGGTAATATTCGAAATAAATTCGGTACTCCACAGTACGACGGCTTGTAAGAATATGAATACTGGATTAAAACCACAGAGGTGACATTATGACCAGCTGTCCAGTTTGTCCTTTGCTAGCGGTATAGCATCGGTTTGTTCAGAGTCACTTTTTGATTTGGAGATTTGTTCTGTCCAAGGTTCGTTCAATATTAATAGATTTTTGGATCATGCTCAATTTTGATGTCGTCCAGCATTCTGTTCGGTATTCGTTCATCGTTTTCAATTTCTTCAGAATGTGGAATTATTCTGATCATTGATTTATTTTTCAAATCAAGAATATATTTATAATAATCAAGAATATAATTATAATCTTTGAGACAGTCGGATCCCAGTAAACCATTATATTTGATATCTGAATCATTAACGAATATTTTATGTTATTCTTGATATTTGAAATTTATGAAAGTAGACGCAGAAGTATTGAAAAAATACATCCATCGAGATAACATTTCAATCTCGAACCCATACAAGCCTGTTTGGCTCAGAGAAAAATATTTCTTGATTATCTAATATTTATTCAATTTCATTTCTTTCATTTCATACACTAAACGATGAGATTGCAAACTGTAGTAATTTCAACATTTTTTCCTCTAGAAGTTTTAGCTGACGATAGAGTATTGAGGGTTTTCGAGTGATCTGATCGCGGTTTGACTTTCTGCGATTTTTGCTTCAACCTTTTCCAGAACATTGACAATGGTTTTTTGAAAGCTCCAATGAAAATATTGAGCTGGAATTTTTTCATGGAGATCCTGTAGAATATTGAACTAAGTTCATAACGTAACACGATAGACTTCACAGTGAATGATTATGACCTGATAGTGGTATACATATTGTTTTCTGTCAGGAAGTTGTTATGAATATCGATAGTTGAACAATTTCAATCAGATATAGAAAAACAATAAATATAAGTATAATATTGAAACTAAAAATAATATTCGTTATGATCTGAAAGACGCAATCATGTGCCCTGCTGTTCGTAGAAAAGAAAATGGGCATCTCTGCTCACAGGTGATTCAGATGAAATTAGGGTCACACATGAATCATTATTTTCATGCCACGTGCTCGCATAAGGATATCTGCAATAGGCTGTGTAGTGCCCGCTATAGTTAGGAATGTAATCCCGGGCCGGGATCAGAGAATCGGGATTTCGGGATCAGAATTTTTTAATCCCGGGATCCATTTTTCCCTAAGAAAACGGTCGAAACTCCTTATAAAAAATTGGTTATGATCAAAACATAAATAAAATTGATTAACGATGCATTCGTCATGAAGTTATTGCGAATTGGCAATATATCGATTTCAAAGAATATATTTAGGTTGACGTATGCGACTACGCAGCAAGATTGTTCTGAGACTACTTTCAAATTCTCAAAAAACGTGTCTTTCATTCAATTAGGTACAATTGACAATTTCATTCAATCATATGTCAAAATCGAAAATATCAAAAACGAAAACTAAGAACGCATATACTGTACGTTCGTTCATTCAAATAGTGAGATTCCTTCACATTTCTTCCCCCGCTGAGAAAACATTGTTCTCTTCACCTTCCATCTATAAACGACATAATCGGGTTACTGGACGACGTAGAACTGAAATTGGCGTCCTGACGTCTACAACGCGAATCCGACCGTCACATCCTGGAAATACTGCAGTCACCTTTTCCATAGTCCATTCATTTCTGGGAGCATGGTCATTGACGATCAGAACAATATCTACAATTTTTAAAGACTGATTATCGTCCGTCCATTCATTCCTTTTGGTCAGCATGGGTAAATATTCCTTGACCCACCTGTGCCAAAATGCATCTGCAAGCATCTGGCATTCCCTCATTCTTGTCGGAAATTTCTACTTGAAGTTTCACATGGCGATCTGCTGTGATTTCTATATCCAATCAATAGATGGTTCGGTGTTAGGGCCTCTGAATATGAAGGGTCCACAGAATCGTGCGTTGAGGGTCGAGAATATATGATATTCTCAACTTCAGTGAACAGGGTTAGCAATGTTTCGTCCCTCAACGAATGTTTATTCAGCTCTGAACCAATGATTTTCTCAACTTATCCGATAAGACGTTCCCATGCACCACCCATGTGTGGTGCAGCCGAAGGAATGAAATTGAATAGTATTCGTTCCATAGTCATCCCACTTTCTAAATCGGATTTAGTCATCTCGGTTAGTGCCTTTCGAAGTTCCTCTGCAGCTCCTTTCAAATTTGTTCCATTGTCACAGTAGATTCTTGTTGGTTTTCCCCTTCGTGCAATCATTCGACTTATGGCATTCATTGCTGCATCTGTCGTTAAACTGTGAGCAACTTCAAGGTGGATAGCTCTTATGGCCATAAGGTGAATAAGAGGCCCCATTTTTTTTCCTTCCGCCTACCCACTGTGACATACAAAGGGCCAAAATAATCCATCCCCACTTTTATGAATGGTCGTGTGTCAGGGGTCAGCCTCACTTTAGGTAGTTGTCCCATTCGAGGATTGAGTGGTTTAGCAGTCTTTTTTCTACAATGCATACAGTTCTTGAAAGTTGATACAACTGCATTTCTTCCGTCTACTATCCAAAATCTTTGATGGATCTCATTGAGCATGGTATCAACTCCTTGATGCAAAAACTTGATATGATACTCTTGAAGCAGAAGTTTTGTATATCTGTCTTTGGGGCTCAAGATATAAGGCCTTTTGGTGGATTAATTCATACATTTCGCCAGATCTGTCCTTCCATCCATAACGATCAAGCCTTATTCATCCAGAGCAGGATACAGTGTTCTGAGTCTTCTATGTTTGTCCAGGGGTAAGTTTTTCTTCATTTTTTCAATATCATCTCGAAAACACCGATACTGGGATTCTTCAAGCAGAAATATCTCTGCTCTATCCAAATCATCAACTGTGGGATTGAAACTTATATCGAGTCTGGCTGATCGTTTCCTCCAAATATTCCCGGATATTTGCACCCAGGCAGTGGTATAGTTCGGAAATCTGGTCAGATCTATTAAGGAAAACTGTTGGTTTTCTTGCTCGGTATCCGAGTTGTTCAACTTCGAGTAATATTCTTGAATAGGCCAATTATCTTCTTTTTCATATTAAAAATCTGGTCCAAAGTACCAGTGCCGAAACAAATCATCGAGGTTTCTTGAATTGTATCTTCTTGTTGCTTCGTCAGCGATATTTTGTGAAGTAGGCACCCAATACCAATCTTCTACATTCGTATTTTCTTGTATTTCACCGATGCGATGAGCTAAAAACTGTTTGAACTTTCGACTATCGTTCCTTATCCAACCTAGAATACACTTCGAGTCATTCCAGAGATATGTTCAATCGATATTCAATTCCAATTCTTATTTTATGGATTTACCCAATCTGTTCGCCATCACTGCAGCTTGGAGTTCCAAAGGAGAGACTCTCATTTTTGAGGATATCAAAGCAACATCAATTCTATGGAGACTAACTACTCGAAGATAGGCTACTGCTACAAAGGCTTCTTCGCTTGAATCACAATACAAGTGTAATTCAATTTTTTCAGCATATGGTATTCAGCATCTAGGTATTTTCACATTTGAAAGATTTTCGAGATTATTCATCCAACTCATCCAATCTGCCTCAATTCGTTCTGGAAAATGTTCGACCCATCCTAGTCCGGTTTTCCAGATATCCTGCATGATAATTTTTGCCTTGATGGTATGAAATGCAATGAGACCTAATGGATCAAAACCGACATAATATAACAGAGAACTTGTCTTTTCGTAAAAATAACATCGATTCTATTTTGCGATAAATTTATGAATAATTTTTCTGCATTGGAGTCCCACCAAATCCCCAAAATCCTTCGAGAGGCAGGTTTCGCATCATTCAGACTATTATTTTGTGATCCAACAACAGATAGAATAGATCTAACTAGTGGTGAATTCGAAATACATCCAACAACTTCGAATCCTGCTAGACTCTGGATTCTACATACCTCCTGTGTGATTTGTAAAGGCTTTCTCTTCACTATCTGCACAATCTAGGTAATCATCGACGTAAAATTTCTTGGTTATAGCATTGAATATCCTCAGTGAAGGATGTTATTCCTTAGCATTGAGCGTTGAAGCGTTGAGCTTGCCTGTCCTCTTCACGAATGAGAACACTTGGTGAAACATTTCGCTAATATCCCCGCAGAATCCAAATTTCACAATCCTAAACATTCAAATAATAGAAATGAGTGGCTGTAAAAGATCAGGACCTGTAAGCAGATTGTCATTCAGACTCATTCCGTTTGACCTGGCAGCTGCATCAAAAACAATGCGTATTTTACCAGGTTCATTGGGGGTTTCCACGCAAAAATGCGGCAAATACCATGTCTTATTCGTTTCCACTTCTGCCTCCTCGGGAGATAACTTTCTGATGTTGCCTCGTAGTGAATAATTGTTTTCAAGGCATTTGAGTCTCTGAATTGCCATACTCTTACCAAATGTCCATCTTGCTCTTGTTAAGCACAGAAATGGAATGTATAAGCAATACATTCATGGTCTTTTGCCTTACTCGGACAGTGAAGAGACCAACTTAACTTGCATTTGGAAGCAATGGGAAGTGAATTCGGACCATTTCTCACTTGTGTAGGAACTGTGAGATGAATACCATCCTGACCGATCAGAATCAATGGTCTTTGGTTTTCAAAACTTTCTTAGGCAGGCCTTTCAAATGAGCATATTGATTCCAGTACCTCATAATTCACTGTCTGTGCTGGGAGGCACATGTTATTAACCGTTCTAACATTGTCAATTGTATAAATCTTGTTATTTGGTTCATCGCCTGAGATCTGCAGAGTTATTTCCTGAGAATTTTCGAGTTTCGATACAATTTCATTGGTCCATTGTGAACAGACAGATTCTGACTTTCCATGAAGCCCGAGTTTATTCAAAAGACTTTCATTCATCAAACTCACCGTTGAAGCTTCATCCAAAATTGCCAAAATCGTCATCGAACTTTCTGGTCCAAATATTTTCACTGGCAACATTCGTAATAAAATATTTCTGGAAATATCTCCCGTAGTACAAACAGTTTCACGACGATTTTCATCGTTATTGGATGGAATTTGATTGCTAGTATCTCTTAAAGTATATTATTTATGCAAGAGAATGGAATTTGCAACCATCGGTTTTGCACTCTTGTCGCCTTTTGCATTTAAATTTTTGGTGACCTTTTTTCAAACAATTGAAACATGATTTCTTCTTCATTATCACTTTCCATCTCGTTTCTATGTCATCAGATTTCATTTCAGGACATTCATCATCATTACGCTCTTTGTCACAATAAAAAGAAGATGGTTTTCTGGGTATATTTCTTGTATTCAAAATGGTTTCGTTTTTTCTGTGAAAATTTTTTTTTTTTATATATGTTGGTGTCAAGACAATGAACTTTCTTTGGAAAACTTACATGGAAAGCAGCCGAAGTTACACTAATAAGCCATTTGCAGAAATTCTCCAATGAAACTTCACCACCTTTTTCCATCACTACTTCCCCCCACCTCAACCTGAGAATATCAGAAAGTTTAGTCAGGAAATCTTTAAAAAGTTGAGGGTTATCAAATAAAGGAAAGTAGCGATTTTATTGTAGAAACTAAATTTCCAACCTCATTGGAAAACTGAATGATTTTCTCTACATTGGTTTCTTTGATTGGTGGGAATGCTTTGATTCTGTTAATGATCACATCAAGCACGTGATCTGGCCTCCCAAAACGCATACGTAGTGTGTTTATAATAAGTTCCATGTGAGTAACATACCTGCAACTGCCGACTTCGCTTCACCCCGTAGACATTTCTGAAGTTTGATCAATATCTCATCCGAACTGTATTCACACATCTTGATGATCTGCTGAAATCTCTGATAAAATAGAGGCCAATCCTCAATGTTTTCATCGAATATCGAAAAGTCTTTATCAAGAATATGTCTGGCTAACATTTTATTCTGTCCATTTGGAAAAGAAACACTTTTTATTGCATCTGTAATTGTTCGATATAACATCTGTTATTCTCTTTTGGAATGTTCATTGACGATAAGTTAACTCGCCCTGTTTTCTCACTTCTATTTGACCATGAATCTGATTTACTATTTGTTTCGCACAAACCTGCTTCTAATTCCGCGGCTTTCATCTCATGTTCCATATTCAGTAACCGCATCTTATTTTCAATTTCCTTTTGCTTCTCTTTTCCAAATCCTCCTTTGCTTTTTCGAGCTCCTGCCTCTCTCTTTCTGTCTGGATGGAAAATCTCTTCTTCTGAAGATATACTGGAGCATGGGAATATTTCGAATTTCTAGAAGATCCGACACAACTGACAGTCGGATTCAAACTTTTTCCAGTGCTTTCAGCTTCAACAATGAAATCTTGCAATTTTGAAGATTTTGCTGCCGCTTTTCTTTCAGGTAAAATCATGGAATTGGTACTTGTATGCTTCACACTACCAAATCCCACCGGCCACGGATAATCGTCGGGAAGATTTCGAACGCCAGCAGTTTTTCTTCTTAGTCTGTCGGGATTGCTCTCCATTGTTGATTCGATCCGGCTCGAAGGACCAAAATGTTCTGAGATTACTTTCAAATATTCAAAAAAAGTATAGGTATTATATTCAATTAGGTACAATTGACAATTTTATTCAATCATATGTCGAAATCGAAAATATTAAAAAACTAAAACTAAGAACGCATATATTGTACGTTCGTTCAATCAAATAGTGAGATTCCTTCACAAAGATAATAACGAACCTGTTCTATCTTCTGACTGTTATATGATCTGTTTTTTGTCGCTGGGGTAGCTTAGTTTGTAAGCAGAGCTGAACGCAGTGTGGCCAATTATAACTTTATGTTTTATATCTCATTAATATTCTCATAGGAATATTTCTTGGATAGAAAATATATTCATTTCAGATCCCGAAAATCCCGGGATCCCGTACCCCGGAGTTACATTGCTCACGCTATAGGTATTTCCACTATGCATACAGGCTATAGCGACAAAGGACTACTTTGTCAGCTGCATAATCACTCATGTCGAATTCCTCTATAGGAAATGGTGGCGTTCAATTTTCTTCGGAATTTTTATGTCTGAGAGAATCGTTTCAAATGGATCACTAAAATTTTCGGAAATTTATAAATTGATAGGGATCTCGTGTACTTCTTTCTTTCTTTGCACTTCGCGCATGTCGGCTTCTAGGCACCATCCAGGAATTCTTCCATATTAATTTTTTTTTATTTATTTATTCACCAGCAACAGTTAGTACAATATTATGATATAGAATATCAAAGTAAATAAATAAAGGGGATCCACAAGAGGATGAGCCTCGTGCGTGGAGGAGTAAAATTGTTCTTAGATGATATAGAGATCTTTGAAAGTTAGGAATCAGATCATCTATACATTGTAGTCATTCGAATTTACATTCACACATTTGTACTGGGTGGATAATATCACAAATGGTCGTGCAGAAAGAATTGTCAACCAATCTGAGAGGTAACACCTTGTACAGAAAGGTTTTAGATTCCACAAAGCGCAACTCATTGGCGAATCTTAACGAAATGTTTGGTAAATGAGTGTGAGTGCGAATGAAAATTAAAATGTCATGAAAAAAAAACTATAACTGGATTACAGATGAAAAGTATAAAAAAATTTGGATGTAACATTTAGTGTCAACTTTTAAAATATAAACAAAGAAAACTGTTATACCCGTGTATACGTAAGTTCATTATCTTTGAGTATTTCGCATTTTAGGTGTTACTTAATTTTTTTTCGATTCAACAAATCATTCACTTCTCTCAGTGGTATTTCCACGAGCCATCTTCTCAGTTCTTTTTTGAACCCTATTCTATTCTTATGTTGATTGACACGATAGCATCAGGTACTTCTGCATATATTATTGGGCACAAGTTCTCTCTCTAGGTTATTGGCCTTTGCTTCCTCCAAGGCGCATTCAGCCAATGGGCACAAGTTTGTAAGGAACCTTTGGCTTCGCGTTGTTGTTACTCTAGGGATCCTAGATTTTTTTTGACATAATCTTGTATTGTAGTGATGATCAATTATTGGTGTTTTTCCTGTCGGCAGTAAATGGCACGGCTGAAAAGATAGAGATGTCTGCAGGTAAGGATTCCTCAAAAAGTCTCTCGGATGGATAGGTGCGTTCTCTGTTATATATTATTTTGATGATCCATTTCTGTGTTAAGTCTAGAGCGTTAAGGTAATTATCAGTAATTCCTCCCCACACAATGATTCCGTAGTTAATGTGGGATTGTACTTAACTGAAGTATAAGGTTCGTTGCTGGGTTTCATCTAAAATGTTTTTGAGGAATCTGAATTTATTGAGGAGAGATCTTATTATCCTAGAGACATATTCTGCATGTTTATTCCATCTTAGGTTTTTGTCAATTATAATGCCAAGATATTTCACGTGGTCTTTCATATTTATATTCATATTTTTTTGTCCATTATTAATTTGCAGCGATATATAATGTGGGGTATTATTAGAGAAGTAACTGAAAGGTACAAAGTGGGTTTTCGTATAGTTGATTGTCATCAGCCCACCTTCGAACCATTTGAATATGTTAATGAGGTCCCTTTCAGCCATTTCTCTCAATTGTTCCCAGTTATCAGCCCGATATTACACAGCTGTGTCGTCGGCCGAACTTATTATGGAGCCCTCCGTCTCGAGTTTGAATAAGTCGTTCAGGTATATATTGAAAAAGAATGGGCCCAATATAGTGCCTTGTGGTACACCGTATTCGACGATCCGCTGAGAACTAAATGTTCCGTTAATCTTGACGCACTGTTTCCTTCCACTGAGGTAACTTTTTATCAATTTCAATGATTGGTCTCTGAAGCCAATATTTTCCATAACTTCAGCCAATTTTTTATGGGAAACGGTGTCAAATGCTTTGGCCAAGTCGACAAAGACACAGAGACTTGGTTTGATATTATCCATTGAATCATAAATTTCCTTCATTAAATGTATCATTGCATCTTGTGTCGACTTGGCCTCCCGAAAGCCGTATTGCTCATCTGAGAGGATGTTGTACTTCTTCAAATATTTATCTATTCTTACCTTCAGTATTTTCTCGAAAATTTTCGCAATGTCGCTGGTTAATGAAATCGGACGAAAGTTAGCCACCTCAGCTTTATTCCCTGACTTGTATACGGGTTTAATAATTGCGGTTTTGAGTACTTCCGGGAATATACCGGAGCTCATAGCTTTATTTATAATGTAAGTTATTGGTTTAGCTGAATAATCGATGAATTCGATTAAAATTTCAGATTTGATGTTGTCAGGTCCTGGTGATTTTCCCGTTTTCAATTGACGGATGGTGTTTTTGTCCTCATTTTCATCAGTATTTTTTAGAAAAAATGAATGAACCACATCGTCGCCCCCTTTGATCGAACTAGCTAGCTTCTCTCCAATGCTTGTATGATGCATTAGGAAGTGTTCGGCAATTTCTTGTTCTTCTGTTATGACTATCCCTCATTTGTTTTGATTTGCTTCATCTTGTCACAGTCATTAGGTTTGTCAATCATTATTATTGTATTCCAAAGTTCATTTGTGTTATTCTTCAATTTATTGATTTGGTTTTTATAAAATAGTTTTTTAGTTGTTTTTATCATTTCGTTCAGTTTGTTGCGGTATCGTTTATATCTGGTTTTCAGAGCTTCGTTATTGGGGTCGGTGCGCAATTGCTTGTTTATTTTATTTTTTATATCTATAGATTTCATTAAACCTTCAGTTATCCTTGGGACCTTTTTATTCTCACTTTGTCTGTGCTCCTTTCTAACATAATTTTTAATTTGTCAACAGAGTTGGTAGTGAGTTTTTCCACATTAAATTCATGGTACGTATCTTCCCATCCCTCGTTTTTCATTTGGTCAAGGAAATTTTTTATTTAGGTAATGTTTAATATTGGGAAATACAGTCGTACTTGTTGTATTTGTAGTACTACAGGAAAGTGATCGGTGATGCATGTCTGTATTACGATTGGTAATACGCTTGACTTGTGCTCTTAATGACTAATGAATATGTGGTCCAGGCATGACTTTGATGTCCCATCAATTCTTGTGAATTCATTAATCGCCGATATAAAACCATATTCATTTAGTGTATTTAGATATGACTGGATGTCTTCATTGGCTTCATCCTTTATGTCTATATTAATATCCCCGATTATTATTTTGAAATCTGATTTTTTATCATTTTTCTTCTCTTAATAGCTTCTCAACGAATCCTCGAAAGCGGACGGTGGTATGGATGGGGATCTATATAAAGCTGTGATTTCGTATATCACGTTATCGATAGTGATCATTAGTTCGATTATTTTATTATTGTCGATCAGTGTTGTGATATCATTTGTATAAACATGTTCACTTTTGATGTATACAATGCAACCATCGTTCTGGTTCAGATCTCCACCATTATATATAATATCATAGCCTGACAAATGTAAATTGAAAAAATCGAGCGGTTTCCATGTTTCAGTCAAGACAATAACATCAAAATCCCTGCTAAAATTCTGTAACACGACTTTCAGCTCATCGATATTTTTCTTAACACTCCGGATGTTAGAATGAAACAATCGATAATCTTTTTTGATTCCCAATAGTGTATGGCATTCCACGAAGTCAGCTGATTCCTGTATATAGGGGTCCATATCGGTTGGCTTTTTATGTGAAAGGAGATTGTGGAGTTTGTCCAGATGATGAAAGATACGGTAAATATTTATTTAGCACAGTTATTTTGATTACTATTTTGAGTAGAAGTGGATAATTGTTTTCGATTCTCTTATACGAGGGTAGATATGTATACACGAGTATTATTCAAGGAGAATTATTTTGAAAAGGATAATGTCAGATAACAGAATGATTAGATATATAACACAATAAAAATGTAAGGAAAAAGAAAAAACTATACAAGTATTAGCTAATTGATTGATTGAGGACGAGCAATGTAAAATAAGAGACAGTAATAATATAATATTAGAAAAAATTTTTCCACGAAACGCTTGGTTAATCAGTTATCAATAATTTTCAGTTTTTTCTACTGTTCAGCCTTGTGTTTCGTTTTTGTCCTTCAACCTCCGATTGGACAGTCATTTTCCTATTCGGTTTGCCTACTCCTTCCTATCTATCATCAATCAATCACTGTGATAGTCCCAGTTGGTCTGTTCCTTGAAGATCAGAAAAAGAAGCTGAAAAATGGTGAAACCTCACCATTTTTCTGTCCAGCACCGATTTGCACAAAAATTTGGGATCAGGCTTATTTCACCCTCTAGTTCATTTTCTATATTGTGCCGTTGTACGCTTTTTGTTTTTTTAGGGGTGGAAGCTACTCCTCATTGTAGAAAATTATGAAATAACATTAAAAACCTAAATATGGGTAAAAATAGTTAAAAATGATGATTGTTTCATGCTTTAGGATACAATTTCATGATCTTTCAACCTACCCTTGTTAAAAACTACCCTTGAAAACATTTAAATTTTTATAATATGTCTTTGGACTTTAGAATACACTGGTGAGAAATCAACGAAATATACACTCACACACGCTAGCAGATGTTTCTTCTTCCCTGTCTTCCAATATGAATGGAAAAAGTGGAACATATAACATATAGGCTCCGAGGCGGGTAATTCAAATTTTTCGAAAATGAATTATCGGTTTTTTCAAGCATAGCTCCTTCATTTCAGGTGATATACATTTTTTTTCCGGAACGATTTTGTAGGGCTTCTCAAGAGCTATAAGACTATGTGAATTAAATTTATCATGATCCCTTAATTTTTAAATGGGAAGAGTTCAAAGCGCTTGAATAAAGTGATGTTCGATCGTAAATGTAGGTGTTAAACGGCTTTAGCACTATATCGTTTTTTTCGTATCTTCAGTATTTTGGGAAATATTTTTGAGAGAAGGGTCAGAAACACGAAATTGAAAAAAAATCGTTTTCTCCTTAAACTCCAATTTTTCTAAAATCAGGCATTTTGAATTGGGGGTACTTTGGGGGTTGTTTTAGAGATTTTTTTCATTGAAAGAAGCGGGTACCGATCTTATTTTCATCATAATTTTTTCCAGTTTAAAAGCTCTGACTACATACTTTGAAAAAAATTCTATGAGCCTCCTTCGGAGAATGCGAATTTTTCTCGTTAAGATTTAAAGCAAAAGCTGTAAATCTTCCAATTCATACATTGGACGAAAAAAGCTAAGCATTTATTTGCTGTATCTCAATTCGTATGTGTCGTAGAAAAATTATAGAAGGAGCATTATTATTCGCAAAGGAAAATTTAAAAAAGTCGATTTTTTCGTCAGAAAACTGTTACTTTCAACATCGAATAACTCAAAAAATATAACTTTCATGAAAAAAACGTATAGACCATTTTTTTCTTAGATTTACTTTTTCCGTCGTTTCCTACAGTTAAAATGTGCTCTAGCGTACATCGGCATGATATAGAAAATGATCCTTGACCTATTCCCTAACTTCTGTGAAAATTTCAGGTAAATCCATGGTGGACGAAAGAATTACGAGCCAAAATGCTTCATTTCCTGGAGTATTGAGGTATTTTCTGGAGAAAGGTTCCAGAATAGTTCGAGGGAGACTGAACACTGACGACAATAAGAACACGTCTATGTAGATTTGAACTGGCCAACGAAGATACCTATAATTCTTGAATAGTCAGTCCTCAAGTATCTTGACCAAGACTATTGGGATTTTTTACTCTCACTCAATTCCTCATCAAGCTCTGCCATGAAGGGTTTCGGCTTCTCAGGTACTCTATTCACTTCTTCATGTAGACCTTCTAACAGGCATCGTCATAACTGCAGCATTCTCCTGGGCATAATCGATGAAACGGGAAGCGAATCTTTGGATTCGGTTTCTCAAACAGACCTTATTCACAACTCGAACTGACGACTCTTCTGACGAAAGCTCTTTTATAACCTCCGCAAATGCTTTAATTGAAGCGACCTTCCTAGATTTGTTGGTGTTTATATCCACTATATAAGTATCTACTTTCAAATACTCTAATAAGCATCTGGTGTTCGATAAACACTGGATATCACCGTACAGGAAGCAAATATTACCTATATTTTTCAACCCATTAGGCCCGAGAGTTTTGATAGAACTAGGTTCTACGGGCATGATGGAGAAGTTGTTTGTGCTGTGTTCGCCAGCGCTATGGACTTGAGAGTTAAGACTATTGGATGCTGAGTTTGATGGAGTTATAATAGAAACGAGATTCAGAGATATCGAGAAATCATTGCCGTGGCGTTTCTTGTTTGTTGGTTTTATGAAAAATGCATCAAGTTGGCGGCCGACTGGAATGGTTCCCACTACTGAAGCTGCATTTCCTCTTCGACTGATACTGATTCGTTGAATGAAATGTAGCTTCGAAGCTATTAAAATTCGAAAGCTTCTTCAGGTTGAATTTTTGCTTGATTTGATTTAATCATTGATTCGTAAAATGGGTGGAATTTAAAAATTATGGAAGAACTGGAAAGCACTGCACCCACTGGTTGTACGGCAAAACAATAGGTTGCTGTTGGATGTACAGATTGAAAGGAAGATCATTTGACACATTTTTGAGAAATGTTCTGTTATAGCCTACAAATTGTTGGGTCTGTCAGGAATTGAAAACACTCTCTTCTTTCATTTATTCATAATGAATAAACCTATTTGTTTGTCGGGGTAGATAGAACTCTACCCTTCTAAGCTTGTTCAGATTCCAATATGGATTCTTATTTTTTCAGATTGTGGTATGTTATAAACCCAGAAAACTACGGAGAAAATATTTTTTGCTTATTTACATTCCTGAATATTTCGATTTTTCCAATTTACTTATATACTTTGACAAAAACATTTCAATTATCCTATTTGGACTTGGGAGTCAATTCAGTTGAGACTCTTTCGAAAGATCAAATACCCCAATACCAATTCGATTAATTTACGTGTATTCATTTTCTAATCTGAAATTCGCGTATTTTAATTCATTTAATAACTATGCATTTTGAGTGTATTATTCGTAATTTGTTTTATTCATCATTCTTCCAACACTATTAATTTTTCAACTTGTTTTCAATAGTGTCTGGAAGCAGAAAAAAATTCGTATCTTTTTTATTTGGGGTAGGAGCTCAGATAATCTTGTGAAAACCACGATGAAATGGTTAGTGGAAGCAGAAATACAATCTTTCGAGTTCCGAATTCGAAAGCGACAATCATAACTCCCACTTACGAAATAAACACTAAACAACACTTAATTGACATGCCCGAAAGCATAATAGCTTTACCGACTACTACCAAGAATAATAATCTATTTTAACATTAACATTTCCTATACAATCGAATTGCTGGATGTAATTATTTGCTCAAACTGTTGGACTTGCACCAACCTACGGCAATGCAATGCAATGTCAGTGTGCTGGCTGGTTGAGAAAATTTACCACCAAGACAATAGATTGAATTGTATAGACAATGCAGATTGGTCAGTACAATGGGTTGAGTTCTAACTACTCTCTCACAGATACCAATCGTCATATTCAGCAACTCAATCGAGGCACAGATCAATGAAATATTGAACACTCGTCGATACCCTATATTTCCAACACCCATTTTCCCTCAGATGATAGAGGATTGATGCATCTTCAGATATAAGATATAAAAAATATCTGTACTGGCGAAATCCGGCCTTACAAAGAGAAAGGAATGCTCAAATGCCACCATCTGTCTCTTTAATTAGAGGGATCTTGGTGGAGGGGGCGAACAAAAATGAAAAACAATGAAATGTCCGCCAACTTTGCTATTCCACAATCAAATATTAAAAAATGAACAATTTGTTCAGGCCAGCCTCAACTCACCTACACTGTAGGTTGACGGACTAACACCTATTAGAAAACAACTATTTCCCTGGCTGATACCACGAAGGGCATTGATTTACATCCAACAGGTGTCAGTGCGGAATTCTTCACAGAAGAAATTCCACATATGCTCGTGGCGATACAACTACCACAATTGATTTTCAATTACTGGGACGGGACACACTTGCAGACCGGTTTCGGGCTATTTGGCCCCTCATCAGTTCAAGGCAGTGCCATCATCAACATAAGTCGATGACTTCCCATAATTGAAAATCATACTCGAGCAGAGTATCTTCCCTAGACCTAGGCTGATACAAACAACTAGCAAAATAGCCGTTGCTGCGCCATCTGCCCGTAGACTAGGTACTAACCAAGAGCATATGGTTCATCAATTCTGGTAGTTGTATCGCCACGAGCATATGTGGAATTTCTTCTGTGAAGAATTCCGCACTGACACCTGTTGAATGTAATTCAATGCCCTTCGTGGTATTAGCCAGGGGAATAGTTGTTTTCTAATAGGTGTTAGTCCGTCAACCTACAGTGCAGGTGAGTTGAGGCTGGCCTGAACAAATTGTTCATTTTTTTGAATATTTGATTTAAAGCCAGTCTTCAAGCATCCCCATGAATTTTTCTGAAATTCGTATTTTCCTTGTACAGGGAATTGGGGCCATGCGGATATGCTCTTGGTAAGTACCTAGTCTACGGGCAGATGGCGCAGCAACGGCTATTTTGCTAGTTGTTTGTTTCAGCCTAGGTCTAGGGAAGATACTCTGCTCGAGTATGATTTTCAATTATGGGAAGTCATCGACTTATGTTGATGATGGCACTGCCTTGCACTGATGAGGGGCCAAATAGCCCGAAACCGGTCTGCAAGTGTGTCCCGTCCCAGTAATTGAAAATCAATTCTGGTAGTTGTATCGCCACGAGCATATGTGGAATTTCTTCTGTGAAGAATTCCGCACTGACACCTGTTGGATGTAATTCAATGCCCTTCGTGGTATTACCCAGGGGAATAGTTGTTTTCTAATAGTTGTTAGTCCGTCAACCTACAGTGTAGGTGAGTTGAGGCTGGCCTGAACAAATTGTTCATTTTTTGAATATTTGATTTAAAGCCAGTCTTCAAGCATCCCAATGAATATTTGTTTTATTCGGATTTTCCTTGTACAAGGAATTGGGGCCATGCGGATATGCTCTTGGTTAGTACCTAGTCTACGGGCAGATGGCGCAGCAACGGCTATTTTGCTAGTTGTTTGTATCAGCCTAGGTCTAGGGAAGATACTCTGCTCGAGTATGATTTTCAATTATGGGAAGTCATCGACTTATGTTGATGATGGCACTGCCTTGCACTGATGAGGGGCCAAATAGCCCGAAACCGGTCTGCAAGTGTGTTCCGTCCCAGTAATTGAAAATCAATTCTGGTAGTTGTATCGCCACGAGCATATGTGGAATTTCTTCTGTGAAGAATTCCGCACTGACACCTGTTGGATGTAATCCAATGCCCTTCGTGGTATTAGCCAGGGGAGTAGTTGTTTTCTGATATGTGTTAGTCCGTCAACCTACAGTGTAGGTGAGTTGAGGCTGGCCTGAACAGATTGTTCATTTTTTGAATATTTGATTTAAAGCCAGTCTTCAAGCATCCCCATGAATTTTTGTGATATTCCACAATCGTTCAGAAGGGTTGGTAATTACTTAATTTTTGAGGACGTTTGTTTTCGTTTAAATCAGTTAACTTCTCAGCATTCATGAATGTGTTGATGAGTTTAGTTTTCGATTATGAAAGAATTGCAAAAATATAACCTCCTGTTGATTCTCTAACCAGGTGTGCTCAAAAAGGGGTAGGAGGGTGGAGTGAAGCGTCACACCATTTCTGTGTTCGATGAGCAATCGATTTTTACATCCGATCCAGAAGATAAGTTATTTCCGATTTCCAATGAAGCCTCTCCTAGACTATACACCTCTTTTAAGATATACAATAGCTTAGATAACGGGTTTATAGTAAGAATATCTCACAACCAATCGACCGCACATCATTTCTCCATTTGTGACAAATATTCTACTAGCTAGCTATTTCAATAAGTTTGGGATTGGAAGATATTTCAAAATCGATTTATCAAAATAGTATCTTCGTGGAGTAGCAAATCGAATCAATGGTTACGGCCACCAGGAATATGAGAACTGGTAATTTGTTTGTGTTGTACGGAGCTCTGGAGCCTGTTTCATAACAGTAGAAGGCTCGTAGATACAAGAGAAACACAATGTAGGTGCAGGTAAAAAACTAGTAAAAACAATTATTTAGCATCGCGTTTCTTTGTGTTTCTCTTTTAGCTACAAGACTTGTACTTTCATGAAACAGGCGCCTGGAGAGGACACCTGAAATTAAAATGTCTTCATCGATTTTCTGAGTTATTACGCCGGATATCACTTCGATAATTCAAATTTCAAGTCGCAATTAAAAAATTCGGACTTGAAACTCGGAATTCAAACGAAGACACTGCGGTGTTGGATCAGTTGATATTTCGGACCATCAATTTTTCTCACAATTTCTATGATTTTAGATAAGCTGATTTGAGTATTCACAGTCTCATAATTTCAATGAAAGAGGAACATTTCTGAAGGATGAAATGAGCCATGCCTGCGCTGGCATTTGAAAAAGTATATACAGATACATTTCAACACAGACGCACTGATTTGATTTTTAGTGATCACAGCCCTCTCTACCAGAAAATATGGAGAAAATAAGTATTTTTTCACCAAACTAGTTGATTCTTATGTGTTGAAGTTTGAGTAATGAACTGTTTTTTGGTTGTTCTCTTCCTAATCAAGAAAGAAGAAGAGCCCAATCTCCTATGAAAGAAGTAAAATCAAATGTTCAGTAAACTCTGTCTAATGATATGTGTATATTATTCACAGTCATTCGAGTCCTTCACAAAAAGTAATAGTTTATTTGAAACTAAATATATAAAACTGAAGCTATTCCCCTTGCTATATTGCCCGACGGACACTGAGTCACTCAGAAGTCACATTTTCCTGCTCGATTTGTACACCAAGCTTTATTGAGCTCAGGAACACTTTCAGTAGATACTCCAAAAAATACTCAAGAAATCAATTTGTGGCTAGTTTGACATCCATTAATCCACATTTCAATGATATTCATTATCTGTTTTGCCTCATTGTGTAGAAATTCCCTAAAGATGCTATCTGCTCTATTTAATATTTGTGGGCTTGATTTTAGGTTAGGGATTTTTTTCTGAGATTTGTATGTAATAATTGAAAAAAAAGCAAGCCTGAATAATTGATCTTTTTGTTGCAGACCAAAAAGCTGAAAAGCATTTTAAGGAACTATCCGTCAACAACGGTTTATTTTTTCAAAATAATCAATAGCTGATTCATTAACATAACGTTTGTAAACCTTTCCACATGGCCTCTATGAGTTTTGTCTCTCCTGGTATTATTTGAATGAGTGGTTTATTTGTATTACAATTTGGATTTACTGGCACAAAATTTGTTCAATAGCATCTTCATTTTTGTAAAAAATATAGCAAGTTTGGAATTCTCATTGGAACTCGTATATTCATATAGTTTTGGATTCAGCAGTTCAACCCACATACAAATATGCAACTATGACAGAAAAATACTGCGAATTCTTTTTCCTTTTTTGGGGCTTAGGAGACAACTTGTGATTGCTAGAAAACATTTGCTTCGTTTCCATGCATGATATATGTTCATATCAAATCTGAAGTTAATTTCAATGAATTTTGTATTTCAAGAATACATTGCATAGTCAAACTACTCCAAGCTTCCATCATATGGCATTATTGTAATTTTTTGTGAATGTCATTCACCTAAGTAGAATTTATAAATCGTCATTAGTCGATTGTTCAAAAACCACCTCTTTTTCAAGCGATTTCCGGTTGAAAAGTTTCTCGTTTGTTAGCTTATGTATTTCTTTGCCTGGCGAGGCAACGAGTCTTCAAGTTCTATTTCCAACTGGTAAAAGCGTAAAAACAAAGGAGAACATGGTAAAAATGTTAATTATTTTGGCTCACTCCAGTCCAGAGGATTCATTATACAATTAGACATTTATCAAATTGTACTAAAAGTTCATTTCACTTTTCATATCACCCGAACAGAAATGGCCCACAACCATCATGAAAAGCAGATGCTGAAATGAGGCTTCAACTAATTTCTGATTTCCATTGTATACGCCCACATTTGATTGAAAATGATTTACTCAGTTCAAAAATATCACAATAGCCCATTTCTCACCCTAGAGGCACAATAAACTATTGAATTTATTGCTTTTTTCTCTTCAGAAAAAAAAAGAAGTCAAATAATTATAATAATATTTATCAATAATTTTCTGCTGATAGGTACTTGTATAATAATATCATTTACCAACAACTAATAATGTAAATATTATACATATGGTTTCTGCAGTATAATGCCATGTATTATTCCCTCAGGGAATAATGGCGAGAGATTAATAGTAATAGTCTTTATTCCCTCTTGTAGTCGTATCATAAAATTTCTCGAATTGAATATTACCATGGAAACGATATAACCAAACTCCAAATTGTTAGTGTCAAACGCGTACGTAGTATTTGTGTATTTGTATTGAGATGAATAAAACTGAAGAATCACTCATTTATGATAAACAAATTGGTCGTAGATGAAGTGACTATACTAGTCGCAATAATGACTATTATTCTCTTGAGAATAATAGGTATCGTCATTGACTCGTGGTATAATCTACTATTATAGACTATTGAAGTCCGTTCATCTGGAAAAAATGAGCTACGGGAAGCGAAATGGGAATAGGAAAATATTCACGGGATAATTAATGAATCCCATTTCTCTTAAACAGACGAACAGCACGAACCACAGCAAACACTTTATATTCTTCCGAATGCATTGCAACGCATGCCGGGTATCAGTTTGTTCATAAATAAATATGCATTTCATGTTTGGAAACGTATTTCCTTTGTGGTTTGTTTTCCAATCCAGATCTTCGTGATCGAATTTCGTGCATGTTGATCATACCCCTAAAATTCGTTAGCGGCATCGCTTTGATGCAGTTCATCATCGTGTGACCAATAAAAGCTTTTTCGAAGCACACGTTTGACAACTTGCGGGCCCATGACGGTTTAATAGTCTCGTATATTGATATGATTGTAACGACTAGTTTTCATACCGGCGGCGACAATTTCACGTGGATGTGGATTTGACTTTTGTAGTTTCATCGATCAGAAATTGGTTTGAATAATGGTAGGTGTAATGTACAGGGCTGATTTGAAATGAAGTTCCTTTGTATTTCTTGAAAAATATACCTCCAGATGCCAATTTTTCAATCACCGGCCAAGCGTTAGCTAGAAGCTAAAATTCTTGACGAGACATTTGAATGGCTGTTGAGGACTCGGTAGATAGACTTATGAGTTTTTCCAATACAGAAAGTTATATATCATGCAGAAAATTTTCAGTCTACGTAATCAGCTGAAATCTATGGGGCCATTTTTTTAATGAAGAGTCCATATAATAATAATAATACATTTATTACCCATAAAAAAAACAGAAGAACATACATTAATGGTGGTGTTATTGAATAATATTCTGATGAATAAATGGCTGAACAGATTGGTTCAGATAACGGTTGAAAACCGTTTATGTTCTTCCACCAATGCCAAAAGGGATATTACATTTTTTACAGATAGCAAACACATAAAAATAACTAAATAAATGAGTAGGATTGAATAGAGAAGAGAAGGAGGAAAAAACGAAAGAAAAAGAAGATAAGGTTGAGAGGAAGAGAGCAGAGCAATTTTTGAGATGAAGATTTGTTCAAAACTTCACTGAATACGAAGAAGGTAGTTTTTGCACTTGGATTTGAATAACAACGGCGATAGTTGTAGGTATGATTCATCCAGTTCATGCAAATTATTCATGCAGACCGCCATATTGTAGGAGAAAGACCGTTTGTATATTTCTTTACAGTGTGATGGTATGGTGAGAATGGTTTGTTTACGAATTTTCAAATTTTGAATGTCAGTTCTATAAGTGAGTTTTTCATGTGGATAAGGTGGAGTTTTGGATTTGAATACATTATGAAATTGGCAGGCCATATGATGACGTCTCCTTTTGTACATAGATAGCCATTTCAGTTCTTTTAGCTTATCAGTAATCGAAATACGACGACGAATTTTCTAATACCACAAATCTGACGAACACATGAGTTCTGTACTTTCTGTATACGACGAATTTTGACTTGATTTAGACAAGTAATTAAAATGAGAAAGGACCAAAGAGTCACATAACATTTTTTTGAGGTCTTTAGATAAAAAATGTCTTTGAGGAATAATGAGCTTCAGAGAAGCATATATGCGATTCTCAATGTATTTGTAACGCGTTCTTTGAAACGAAGTGTTGTATCAACTGTGAGTCCCAAATTCTTACAAGAAGTTTTAATAGGTATTCTTTCGTCTCCAATTTTGAATGAAACTTTTTTAGAAAAGAATTCTAAGGCATTATCTTTTCCAAAAAGTAGAGCCATCGACTTGTTAGGATCAATTTTCAGTCCATGATCAACAGATACCTTGTGTAAAGACATCAAATCATGATTAATAGATTCCGTAGCAACTGCCAAATCCGTATATCTAAATGAGGAATGAATCTGCGTATCGTCAGCGTACAGATGATATTTACAAAATTTGAGGACGTCAACGAAGGTTGAAGTATATACGGTGAACAGAAGAGGTCCTAAAATACTTCCCTGAGGAACACCTGATATAACTT
Organism: Zygogramma bicolorata; assembly: GCA_032362365.1. NCBI lineage: Eukaryota > Metazoa > Arthropoda > Insecta > Coleoptera > Chrysomelidae > Zygogramma > Zygogramma bicolorata. The sequence goes on along the minus strand of JAVJAQ010003152.1, from coordinate 89,050 downwards.
CCAGAGGTGTGGAAATCTCATTATTAAGTTTCACAACTTGTAATCTGTCACGTAAGTAAGAACTCATGAGAGTACGAGCTGAATCACTGAATCTGAAATAATGTAGCAGTGACAATAATATGTTGTGATTTATCAAGTCGAAAGCTTTTGAGTAGTCGAGGAGAATGAGCGCACTCATTTTACTCTTGTCAATAGCTTCAATTAAGTCGTCAACTACATAGGTGAGAGCAGTAGCACAGCTATACCCCCTTCTGAATCCTGATTGTTTGATGGGTAAGATATTGTTATCAGACAAAATCATTCTAATTTGCGATTCCATTATTCTATCGATAATTTTAGAGAAGGTAGGCAAAATGCTTATAGATCTTAAAATACTGGATTCTATTGGGTGCTCATTTTTAGGCAAAGGTATAATGTTAGCAAATTTCCATGCTCTGGGAAAATGACATTTCAGTAGACACTGATTTATTATATGAGTTATAATTGGCAAAATGAAGGGACAGCATAATGAATTACTCCGATATTCATGTCATCACTGCCGAAAGCTCGAGATTTAATATTTTTTAATATATTATGAACATTATCTTCAGAAACCAAATTGAATGAAGAAGTTGAGGTTACTCCGTCTTTCACATTATTTGTATGATAGTCTAATAACTCATTACTAACAATGGTGATATTTTTTGTTGAATCAATGAAATATTTGTTCATGTCATTTACATCATTCAAAGAGTCCGGAATATCCTTCTTATTACGCATACTCATATTCAACTTTTGGAGTTCATTCCATTTTTCTTCAATTGTACAATTTTTAAGTTTGAAATCAAGGTATGCTTTTTTTTCAGCCTTGATGAAGTTTGTCGTAAAGTTTCTCAATTGTTTATAATATAACCAATGATGAGGTAAATGAGTTCTTTTGAATTTTTGTAAAGCCTTATCTCTGATTTTCTGCATCAACTTGATGTTGTCTGTTTCCCAAGGTGCATGGAGGTCCAGTAATCCTCTTATGTTTTGATTGAGTAGCTCGACCTTCTCATCCACATCATCAGATAGAAGAATATTTTGCCAAGGTAAAGTTTCTAGTTCGTATTGAAAAAGTTCAGTATTTATATGATCAAGAACTCTCAAGAAAGAAAATGAAGGAGAAAAATATAAAGTGGCGAATAGAGAGAAAAAACAAAAAATTACAGTTAGCTCAAAATATACAAATTTCCTCGAGTCAGGTTGGAATCTGCCGAAAGGCAAAAATATTATGTACGTGATGGTGAAGTTTGAATTATTGGACAAAAAAATTTTTTTTTGATACAATCAATGTTTTGTCAAATATTTTGATGCAACTAAAAAAAACCAAACGGTAAAGCACAACTGCCTGTGTGCTAAATTGAGAATGAAATGAACATATATATATATATATATATATATATATATATATATATATATATATATATATATATATATATATATATATATATATATATATATATATATATATATATATATGTATCTTGCATATCGAAGATCCGTGAAAACATAAATTTCTACATAATACCTGGATGGGCAGGATACAACCTTAGAGAGCGGTTGATGATATTATCATCAATAATATCGGACCTAGTCGGATAATAACTGAGGAGAATCATTATAAATACCAGTTTCTATGGAGAACAGACAATTGAAGTCTTTGCTTAGTCTTGCTTGGTTACTTCGTAAGGGGAGTGATTGACCAGGACGGTATGGACAGATATTCGTCTCACAGTTCTTGAGAATGACTTCAAAATGGAAGTCGAAACGTCGAACAAATCAGAAGATACCAAACGGATAAGAAACCCAGAAAATTCATCTTGCATATCGAAGATCCGTGAAAACATAAATTTTTACATAATACCTGGATGGGCAGGATACAACCTTAGAGAGCGGTTGATGATATTATCATCAATAATATCGGACCTAGTCGGATAATAACTGAGGAGAATCATTATAAATACCAGTTTCTATGGAGAACAGACAATTGAAGTCTTTGCTTAGTCTTGCTTGGTTACTTCGTAAGGGGAGTGATTGACCAGGACGGTATGGACAGATATTCGTCTCACATTTCTTGAGAATGACTTCAAAATGGAAGTCGAAACGTCGAACAAATCAGAATATACCAAATGGATAAGAAACCCAGAAAATTCATCTTGCATATCGAAGATCCGTGATCTACATAATACCTGGATGGGCAGGATACAACCTTAGATATATATATATAAATATATATATATATATATATATATATATATATATATATATATATATATATATATATATATATATATATATATATTCAAACTTTTTCAGCTAGAAGGAGTACAAATATGAGAAAGGGGTATGGGTGCAATAGCCACTCGTTTTGTAGTGCAAACTTCTAAGGCAAAACGCCAATTCACACACAGACCGTTCGAAATGTTTTGTGTTCCCAAGTCCAGTCAAGTGTTACTGAGGAGACCTATGGCATTTCGAAACAGCTGTCTGGCATTAGATTTGTGAAGGCAATCATCTCAAACATGGAAATTATGATGTCTGTGGAGGGTTGCAGCTTTCTCTGCAAGAAGGTCAAAGTCGATTTTTGTTTGCGGCGGATCATTCGTTACGGCTTTGCCATACGATGTGCCCGCTGTAAGAGCGCTCCTCTACTTGGTGTAGTAGTAGTTTGAGTCTTTGGTCGCCATCTCAGCCGATGATGTTTCGCCTTGAAGTTCCAAACCATTTGCACCAGATTCAAACTTTCGAAGAAACACACTGAAATATGCGACAGCGTTATATAATCAAGTGCGGGAAATTTTGATTTTGAGGTTGGAAATTAACAGGCCCAAGTTCCAAAAGATGCGTTATATCTTGCTGAGATTTTCAATATCTGAGTATTTATTCAAACTATTATCATTTTGATTCATGTAGAAGAATTTTCTGAAGTAATTTTGTTCAATTTGTAAAACCTAAGGGGTTTTAAAATTCATTTTGTGGCTTATTGATATGACATGTTCTGCCAAGGCACATGACTTTTTCCCAATATTAAAATAATTCTAATGTGTAATGTTACGAATCTCCTATCGCCGGCCCTGACGATCGTAAACGCAGATTAGGGGTCGAAGTACGAACGTAATTTTTCCAGTAAGTGTTGATCCGCTTGGAGAATTCGATACACATCTTCGAGGCTTCTCTCGAAGATTCTCCATAGGTATACGCAGGTATATAAATAGACGGGACATCACGGCGGGGACAGTTTTTATTCAGAGAGTTTGGGAGAGTTATACAGAGCTAAGTGGAGAGAGCTTTCATTTGTTATTGCTGAGTGCGAAAGTCGAAGCAAAATTTTTAGTAAAGAGAGGTTCTCAGAGTGTTTCAGTACAGAGCGTTGGAAAGTTAGCGGAGCAACTCAAGTGATTGTGTTGTATTGTGTTGTGACAAAGAGTTGTAATGAAAGTAGTTTAGTATTGTTTGGAGTTTCAATCAACGAACCCAATATCCCACTATGGTAACAGTAATAATGCGACCATTTAAAGATCTAGACGTTTTTCCAATATAGGATTTTCGGCAATCAAGACATTCAATAAACAACAGAATAAACAACATTCGATTTGTCTTTAGTTTTGAGAGGGATTTTTTTTTGAGAAAATTGAAGAAACTGTTTTGAAATGTTGATTAGTTATATTAACATTCAGATCCTTGGATAAGTGAGTAATTTTTTGTGTGAAATTTCCTATGTGTGGAAGTGAGACGTATTTCAAAATAGAGGTATGGCCGTCATTGTTATTGTTGAGAACTGAACATATTTGTTGACTCTCGAAGAAGGATAAATCATCCGGAACAATAATGGTTTTGTCTGTATAAAAATGTTACGAACAAGTAAATAAGAACTTGTGTGAAGTTTTGATAAAAAGGAGGACAAATTTTGTGTGTTCAAACAACAGAAATTTGATGTGAAAAATTGTGAAGTTTTACGACGAAATGGACTTGTATATCCGAAAATATACGAGACCGCCGAAAATGTGATGATGATTTTTTTGAAGACCAGACCAAATTACGTGAGTTGCTTACTTTTTTTTCAAAAAAACGGTGCTCATAGCGACCGAAGTATTACCTAAGTATTACCCTGTTCGTTTCTTATTGAACGTATCGAAAACCCCCGAAGCTCCTGGGCCGATGAAATGTAACAACAGTGCAACCTTCCTCTCATCATTTTCCATATTGTAGCCTCCAGCATGAATATAGATCGAAGGACTGATACCATTTATGCCAATTAATGGATTGATTGCCTTCCATTTCCATATGTGGAATAAATTCCCCATGACTAGGTTTCTGACGTGGCATCTGACTAACTGTAGCATAATTTTCTAGCTAGCTCTGCATAATTCATATGATGTATCTTTTTGTAACTCCACCGACTATTAATATTTATGAATTTCTCCTGATACCATTGTTTATATGGGTTTTTATATAGGAATGAAAAGGATGGACGTTTATTTGAAGAGAATTTAAGAAACAGTTTTGACATGTTGATCAGCTATTTCAACATCCAGATCCTTGAATAAGTGAGTTATTTTTTGTGTGAAGTTTCCTATGTGTGGAAGTGAGACGTATTTCATAATAGAGGTACTCTCGTCGCCGGTGTAATCTTCAATTTGAGGGTGAAGTTGGCGATCGTGATGGAAGGGAGAACTAAGAAGGAGATTGTTGATGAGGTGGCAAGTATAAGAGTTTCAACTTGTAATATCACTGGTGCTGAATTATTACCAGAATTTTTTTCGGGATCACGAATATTTTGAAAATTATGATAATTTTCTGAAGAAGGAGGCATTTTGAGTCTTATATTGACGCAGAAACGTGCACTAGAAAATACTAGTCATCACCCAAAGATCGGCCGTATCTCCGAAACTAATAGAGAGCGCCAAAAATTACATTTGGATTTATTTTCAGGAGGCCAAAATATGTAAGTTCTCCAAAACCGTTTTTCCCTAGCTTAGTGCGGCGGATGAACAGGATTTTACCATGACAAATTATCTGCAAACAATGAGGACAATAAGTATCACGGGAATATTTCAACACCCTAAAATGCCCATAATGCAATGAGACAACAAGGCCTCACAAAATCTCGGAGCAACAAATAATTCATATCCTTTCTTTTGAACAAAATAATAATAATAGTGAAATATCAAGTGGCTAAATTGCCCTAGTGCCAAATTTGAACGTTACATTTCGTTCACTTCTGCTCAAAGTAGGTAAGTGCCATTTTATGTCAAACAAAATATTATTCTCTGTATACGTCAAAAAATGTCCACTATAATTCACTATAGGTTACCCCTGCGGAAAAAAAAAACGATAAATACCTGAATAACATCATACGCAGTTCATTGGTCGAAAACTGTTGATGAGAAATTGTCACTGGTACTAGTACTAGTGCTTGAATTATTTCCGGAAACTTTCTCGAGATCACGAATATTTTTGAAAATTGTCTCGTACCACATAGTTTTCAAGTTATCATGATGTCGGTGGGCCCCCACATCTAAGAAGGGATTACTGTCGTTCACTATTTCGTCACTGACGGCGGATATTTCTGCCATTATTCGGTTTTATGGAAATATGGTGCAAACAGAGTATTTTCCTCACCTGCTCAATCAGTTTTCGACAAATTCGAAGGGGATCGTCTTTGCGGCGGTGGTAGCTCCCCCGTCCTTGATGACTATCGAGTATTTTCCTGGAGTGAACTGCTCCAATTTATCCCGCAGGACTGTGACCACTCGTCTAGGCAGGAATACTTCGTTCTGTTGGAGATCTGCAACGACGGCCTCCCCAAACTTTGTCTTCACAAGACGCAGCTTCTGAATAGGATAGGGCAGGTTTTTCTGCAAACTGCTCAGCGGAATAGTCTGCTCATATCCAGATGAGCTGGCGACTGCGTTTATATCTGCAATTTCCATCTAAAATGAGTGATCATCGTTTCAGAAAAAAATATCGAGTGCCCAAAGAAAAAAAAAATTTTGCCACCCAGCCAAAAAATACTAGAAATTTTTTTTTGGCTCACCCTGTATGAGCCGTTCGAAAAACTCACACACACTGTATGAGCTAACCCACCCCACATGAAAAATATTTGGATGTCATGAGCAATCGGGACACTTTGACAGAAAAAAGGTTTTCGACACACACACTGTATATGCCTTTCGAAAAAATTTACACTGAGCTAATGGAAAAAGTTTCGACACACGCTGTATATGCCGATCGAAAAACTCACACACTGAGCCAACGGAAAAAGTTTTCGACACACACTGTATATATGCCGTTCGAAAAAATTCACACTGAGCCAACGGAAAAAGTTTTCGATCTGTATATGCCGAAGATCGCACTCAACCAGTATGAGAGCCGTTTTGCGCGAAAAAACACTCCCGAGTATGAAGGAAAAAGGTACTTACATTTTTTCGTATGAAGACACTGGACACAAACACAACACTTTGTTGGTTGAGAGAGAGAGAGAGAGCGTATTGACTGAGATGTTCACTCGTCGAATTCTCGAAGCAAAATGATGCGCGTCGCTTGTCGATCATAGCCAAGTTGACGCAGTCCCCTCCCGCGCCGCGTCCCGCCCGCTAGCGAGCTGCGTATAACCGTCTGCATTTCTCGGAAAAGCGCTTACGTCATCAAGTTTGCACGTGTTCTTTGTTTTGCAAGTATCGCAGGCGACGCATGACCTTCTGCAATTCTCGGAAAAACGCATGAGTCATCACGTTTGCTTGTTTTCGTAAACAGCTCGGTTGTGGGGATTCACCCGAACACCCATTAATCATTCGATATCTTTGACGAACATGCCGACAAAAGAGCCGCCTTGCACGTGAGCCTGGGAACTCGCCGTTCGAGCTTTTGCAGGTCTCGACATGTCGACGACGACCGTTAGCGGACATGGGCGGAGTAATACCGGGGTTACAGGGGTCCCCCGCCCCCGGTACCCCGCTACGACGACATAGGCGTAGTATGTTCCCAAAATCTCTCGAAATACGCTAGACCACTTTCGCCTCACCTGGGAATGAGGCGAAAATGGTTTTGCTATACTACTCACTTTATATTCATCTGTGAATTGGATCTTGTGGTCTTGTTCATTGTGAACCCACAGAAGATGATCTTCTGTGCCCTTAGGGCCATTTATATATATGAATAAATGGCCCTAAGGGCACAGAAGATCATATATTGACACTTTACTTAGTCAAGATGAGAGCTGGGGGTTAAGGAGACTTAGGCCTCGCCACCAAGTCACGAAGAAGTCTTGAGAATGGCTCCAAAGTGGGAGCCGAAACGTTGACAGAAGAACGATTCCAGACGATATATATTTGTTCGGATAGGCTTCCGCGGTCAGATATGTGACAGCTGGAACTTCCGGTTGACATGCGTCTGGAACAGTTTCCTTGTCGACGTTTCGGCTCCAATTTCGGAGCCATTTTCGAGACTGAGTGACCTTGCGTCTAGGTTTTCTACCTGTGTTTCATCGTATTGCGAGTCTTTGGGAACCGTCGCGTTTATTGAGACAATTAAGACTCATCGAATCGGTTCTCTAGTTCATGTAATGGTCATTATTATTCTTATTGATATGTATCATTTCTGAAAATACACGTTCAGAAAGATTGATTTCACTATCCAAAATGTCGAACGTACCTTTTATGAGATTTTCCATAAGGTTCAATGATTTGAAAGTTTTATATCACATTATATTGACAGTTGCTCCAACATCAAGATCCTTAAGAAGCCAGTTGAATGTCATTTACTTTGATATTTATCCCAAACTGTTTCTATTTTGAAGAGGTCGGATTGCCAATAAAAAACGATTGTTCTTTCTTATGATTATTATTTACATCAGACGAATTAATTTGTAGTGTTCGCTATGAATCCACTAGAACAGAAATTTGACTAATGCCCAATTCTGTTACATTTACCAGATTTTACATTCGTTGCTGGACCTCTGAATATGAATTAATTTTGTCGATTTCCTTATGGAAAATGTTGATTCTGTTTCATTTGACTGACTTGATTAGTGGAATTTCAGTTCACCTGAATATTCCGCTTGTAACCTCTCATAGACGTACGTTTCGATTGAACTTCTTTTATTTTCGGTTCCAATTGTTCTAATTTGTCCACATATCTTCTTCAATTGACCATAATTTGAATTTCTAGTGATAACATTTCCTTCATTCCGTGTTGCCTTTCGTGTATATTTCCTATGAATATATCCTTGACTAACGCTTCTATAAGTTATTCAAACTTACAGTTATAAGTAACATTGACTAAATCCGGACCTTGGTCTCTCATAAAGAATTTGTACCTCTCCATGGTTATATTCATTTTTGGAACAAAAGTGTAATTTTTGAATAATGTATTTTATTGGAAGTATTGAAAACTCCCAAAGCTCCTGGGCCGATGAAATGTAACAATAGTGCAACCTTCCTCTCATCATTTTCCATATTGTAGCTTCCAGCATGAATAAAGGTCAAAGGACTGATTCCATTTAGGCCAATTGATGGATTGATTTCCTTTCATTTCCATATGTGGAATAAATTCCCCTAAGACCTGGTTTCTGCCGTAGCATCATTTTCTAGCTGGTTCTGAATAATTTATATGAGGTATATTTTTGTAACTCCACCGAACTGCAATGACTAGTAATATTAACGATTTTCATTTGACGCCATATTTTATACGAGTTTTTTATGTAGGGTGGCTTTGAGCATTACATCACGGTTTACTGCAACCTTCTTTGGAATCTGATTTCAAGAATACTTGTCTGGATTTTTTGTTGTGTTCATTGATGAATCGTCTTGCAGCATGAGGGAAAGCTTCGCAGCCACTAGGAGTGCAGAAGCCAAACTGATATGGACGAAACAACTCCCGATCTTCTCTTTCAATTTATAGAAGGCTGCTTTTGCAACCAGTCGACGGTAAAAGTGACCCACAGCAATCGACCTTACTTCACTTACTCCTTTTTTTTTAGGCCACATAATGAAGCACAAAAAAATTATAGACCAGATATCGGAATTACCGTAACCAGATGGAATGAAATCACATAAAGCTATTAAAGATGTCAATAAATTGGTTTCAGCTGCACCTGCACTATAGCTTGTCATGTCCTGAATGTTGAATGGTCGTAATGAATCTGAACCTCCTGCAGAGCTGGTGCGAAATGAATTGATAACATTTTGAACATCACGTTCAAGTTCAGAGAAGTGATCAACGAAAAGAAAATCTGTAGGACAATATCTGAAGGTATTCGCAGGAGGATGCTTGGATTGAAGTTGCTGGAAGGATTCTGAATCCAATTCTGCCAACGTATCATCTGAACATAAAATTATCACTGCACTGATTAATCTCTATCAGACACCTTATTCGTCACCAATTTCAGAAAATATGGTCCGAACTTGAAATTTTATTTTTTGAAATTTTGGACTGAGGTGGCCTTTACTTGATGGAAATCCATAGTTATTACGCTATAAGGTAGACACGATTAAATTTCCACAAAATTTATTGTCTTCGCGACATGTTTCGGTACACTGTACCTTTATCAAGCGAATGTAGAGTGTTTAAATACATTCGCTTGATAAAGGTACAGTGTACCGAAACATGTCGCGAAGACAATAAATTTTGTGGAAATTTAATCGTGTCTACCTTATAGCGTAATGAAATTTTATTATTTTGTGTCTTTGGGGGGGGAATCTACGAGACCTGTGCTATTAATGTTTTTCTTGATCATACTTGCGAGAGAGATTTTATGATGAGTGTAATATGCAAGAGGCAGCATATTCTCCCACGTTGTGATGGTGTTGGACTTCAAACCACTCCCGACGGAAAGGGACAGGGCGGCAGTTGATAAGGACCTGGTGGCTTGAGGAATCCCTTTGATGACAATGCGTTTCCGTTTGAGGATGGACAATTCGATATGGATGAGCGTAGATTCGATATAATTCACTGGAGCAGCAGCAACGTCTGGAGAACTATTCGTATGTGAAGATTGACTTGTTATATTATGAATGTTTGCATTATGGATTATCAAACCAGTGTTATTCTTGAAATTTTGGAAGAAATCTTGCAAAAAATATTGACTGTGTGAAATATTGATTTTAACTGATTTTGTGAAATTCTCCTATTTGCTGAGATAGTATGCTTATATAATAACGTGATTTTCATTGAAGAAAAACAAATTCATGACAATAGACACCGGGTGTCCCGGAACCGATTTACTCCTCTGTATCTTAGTTGTTATTTTGTATGGATATTTCAAATTCGGTACTTCGATTTGATGTCATCAATGTACAATTCAGCAAGTATCAAACCATACATGACACCTCTTGTTTGACCGGAAGCGCATCCAATTTTCATTTTTTAAAGAGATGGTACAATTTTTTTTTGGAAGTCGCGATTTGGTATAGAAATACCTTTCGAATAATATATCACAATCATTCTTACAATACACAATCTACAGATATAAATGAGATTTTATAAAAAAATCACTTTTCGTAACGAAACATATTCATGAAAGTATGCCATGGAAAATTGAACGATATCATGTAGTAACAACATTTCACGTCGAAACTTTACACACTATTTTTTATTGCAGAACAACTATTCTCACAGTTAGATTCTTCTTCATTTAGCAACATCAAGCCATACAAACACATTTTTGTTGGCTCCGATTATGAAGCCATTTTAAGAAGTTGATATCACTTCACGCTCAGGTCTCAATCTGCCTACTCCTCAGGTGTTGTCACATGGGAAAGGATTTGTGACAGGGCTCGTCACGAGTTCTATCTAAGGTCTCAATTCTCCTACTTCTTAGATTGAACTAAGGAGTGCCTGTATTCTTATGAAATATTGAGCTCACGAATTTTTCACAATATGAAAAATTTTATTTCTCTTTGATATGAATACTACATATAATATCATGTTTCCTTCAGATTTCTTTGAAAAAAGATATAAAATATTCCCCAAAGCTTGACAACTACCAAAGAGTTTCTCCTCTCTCCTGGCCAGACAACTGGCTGCACCCCAAAATAGTTCTGTTTTTGTTATAAAGCATATCATCAAACTAAAGTCGCTTGATGTCGTCTTGTGTTTTGCCAACAAGATTAGCGTCTTAAAAATATTAATCCCGAAGATGTTCATGTTGGCAAATTGCGCTTTCGATATGCTATGTCTCCATGCCCCCCTCCCCCTCTCTTATATCAACTTCAGTTTTAATATTTCTCCTATATTCCCTTCAATTTCGTTCGTCTCTCATATAATATAATTTATATTTATTTCACTATTTTTTCATTCATTTTCTGTTTAATAGCATTTATTTTTTTATTTCAACTTTCGTAATTTTATTTTTATTCTATCATTTTTCAATTCAATTGCTGTTTAACTAATAGCATTTACGTCATTATTTCAATTTTCGTAATTTTCTTATCAGTGTTCATTTCAGTTTCCTTTTTCAGTGCCTTGTCATAGAACAGAATAGAATAGAGTAGAGTAGAGTAAAGTAGAGTAGAAAAGAATGGAATGGAATGGAATAGAATAGAATAGAACAACTTTATTTAGATCAATATCTATTTAACAATCTTTCATGATAACTCAACATACATAATATTTTTTAAAGATACTTAACAACATTATCTTAAAGATTTAGATTACAAATAAACCTATATTAAATTAATTACTATGTAGATAATCTGATATAAATTCAACTCATATTCAAATATTTCTTTTCAACAGCAAACTTGAAACTATAAAAAAAATTCTTTTGATTTCGTTCAATAATTTATTATATTCAATGACTCCTTTGAACAAAATTGTACTTTGCGTTTATTTTAGACTATTTTGATTTAATATTTAATTATTTTGTGAGTGTGCGTTTCATTGAATTTTTTCAATATGTCGTTAAAATGAGGAGCAGATGAATTTTTATTTATTTTATGAATAAAAACTAGTGAAAATTGTTCGATATTCAACCATTCAAGTTCATCAAGCATACTCTTTATTCGCTCATACCTATCACATCTCAGAATCACCCTCATAGCCCGATTTTGTGATACTTGGAGTCTATTTCTATCGGTTTGTGATGAAATATATAAAATGTACCACAGAATGTGAAATGATTTTTCGAAGATTCACTCAAATTTTTGCCAACTTTACTTAGTACACCAATTTTCCTATATTCATTTTAACAAATATAATCTATGTGATGACTGAATTCCAAATCACAATTAACTATAATCCCAAGATTTTTAAATTTTTCCGTCATCTCGATGTTATCATTTCCAATTTTGAATGTAAAGTTATTTTCATTTATTTTCATAAAATCATACATTTTGTTTTATCTATATTCACCTTCAGTTTATTGAAATTTCTCTATTTATAATATGAAGTTCCGAATTCATTGCAATTGTGAGAGAAATACAATCATCAGCCTCTGCATAAATCCTAGTATCATCTGCGAAGAAGTGATCTTTACAATTTCGAAAAATATTTGATGAATCATTTATATATAAGTTAAAAATTGAAGATCCTAGAACACTACCTTGCGGAACACCTATATCAACATCGATTTTCCCAGATATGTATTCATTGCAACTAACAACTTGTTTCCTTGTTGATAAATAACTTTCAAACCAATCCAATGCTTTTTCTGTTATTCCATAATTTTTCAATTTCAATAATAAAGTGGATCTATCAATTGTTTTGAATGCCCTTTTGAAATCCAAAAATATTTCGCCGACAATCTTTCCTTGATCAACAGAATTTTTCCAATCATTCAAAACGTAGGTACTGAACGGCACATTCACATCCTATATTTTTGCGAAAACCCGATTGGAAAGGTGAGGGTATATCATTGTCTTCAACATGATCAAGTATTTGTGTATAAACGACACGTTCTAGTATTTTTTTTATTACTGGTAACATATTTTCAAATCCTCAGGAACGTAGCCATTAATTGAACACGAATTCACCAAATCTAATAAAAATCGTCAGTTGCAGAAAAATCATTTTTCGAAAAAATTATATTTAAATCATCGGGACTTCCTTTGTTTAGAAAACTGAATAATATCTGTCTCAATTTTTCAATACCCACTGGTTCGAAACAAGTCAATTTCGATTTTATGATTTTGCCGGAAGTAAATTTGTGATCTGAAAAAGGAATAATATGTATAATTTTATGAATACTTTCAACATAAAATTCATTGACTTTTTCAGTAATTCCCGATTCAGAACAACTACCATCAAAATAAATATCGTTATATACTTCTTCCTTCTTTGACGATATCATTGATTTTAGAGTTTTCCACATTTGTTTGGAATCAAATCTTCATTGGTCTATTTTATTTTCAAAATATAATCGTTTCTCCAATCTAATTGTTGATACTTCGGAATTCCTCGCCCTTCTGTATTTTTTCCAATCACTAAATTTTTTTGTAATACTGAAAATTTTGTAACAGTTTCTATGTTCAATGGTTTTAAAAATATTTTCGTCAAACCAATACTTGGATTGAGATATCCTGATTCGTTTTTTCAGGCATATAAATATCCATAATACCCAGTATATTTTTTTGAAAAACTCCACTCTTTATCTCAATACCGTTTTCCTTATAGTCATATGCCATATTCGACAATGAATCATTTATGAAACTATAATCAATTTCTTTTCTGTAACTTATGATTCTAATATACTTTTCATGAGGTATTTCAATTCGAATAATGAGATGGTCTGTAACAGTTGTTTTTTTCATTATAGTTCATTTATATGTTTTGTTATTGTTAAAAACCAAATCGATCAGTGTGGAACTATGAACAGAAATATGCGTTGGTTGATCAATCAGTTGATAAAGACCTGTATCATTGGTAATTTTTTGTAGTCGTCGAGAGTAAATATGATTATCTAACCAATTTATATTGAAGTCTCCAATAAGAAAAATATCATTTTCAAAAATTACTCCATCATTTTGTAACCAACTTTCTAAAAAAATCCGAATGCGAGTGATTTGGAGAGTGATAGATACCTGCTTATTCCACCTCAATAACCAGAAACCAAAAATTTTGATGGAGTGTACTAGAGAAAATTGTAATTCAAATCTTGTCTAACTAAAAAAATAACTTTCCCTGTATGACGACTATCTGAGTCCAATCTTTCTTGGCTATAATTATTTACCTGTAATTCAAAGTTTTCCATGTCATTGGTTATATGTGTTTCTGTTGGACACATTATACGAGGTTTCTCTTCATGAATAAAAAACGATATTTCATCAAAATGGCTAAGAAAACCCTGAGAAACAACTGAATATATTTTTTCTCCTTCTTTTTCTACCTTTTCTTGTACTGTTTCCTTTGTTGGCTGGTATGGTGATGATGGTTCGAATATTCATACACTGAACAAATGGATAAGTCGATGGACAGTAGTCCATTTTTCATGATTTCATAATATGTATCCTTCAACACATTCAACCATTGCCATGAATTTGGTTATAATTTTTTTTAATTTTGATAATTTTAAGGTGTATTTTTCAGTCACACAGATATTTTCGTTCGTGATGAAACTTACAAGTTCTTCCTCTGTTTGTTCTCTATCTATTCCAAAAATTTTAATTCTTGGTTTTCTTGCTTCTAGAACTTTCACTGTATAATTCCCTCCAATCTCATTTTTTGCCACTTCTATTTCTTTAATTCATTTTCATTTATGCAAGAAATTATCGAACCCCCATCACTAGTTATTCTGATATTTGAAATTTGTATATTCATGGTCGATGGATTTACATATTTCTGGATCTCAGAGTTGGTTTTATTAACATCTTGTCTGGTTTTAGGTTCAATAATAATATATAATAATAATACGTTTCTTCTGTTCCTTTTTCACTTCTTGGCGAGTATTCATTCCTTCTAGCAAAATTTCCCTTCAACTCTCCCAATTCTTCCCTAATTTAATTGAACTTTTCTAATTTTTCATTCAACAAAAAAATTTGGGGTAATTATCTGTTAAGCGGGCTCCATCGTGAAATTAAAAAATTTTTGGTGGAACTTACGTATTTCGGCCTCCTGAACAAAAAAGTCTAATAAAGTTTTTGGGACTCGCAACTAGTTTCGGAGATACGGCCCCCCAAAGACAGGAAATCGGAGTTTTACGCCTATGTTTGTTTCTCAGCCAATTCCGCTTACCAAATTTGGATATTAAATTCTTCGATCAAGGAATTCTTGTCTCCTATTATTTGATCTTGACTCCATCTATTTTATTTTGGTTCTTCTGGTCTTTCCTTTTTGAACGTGACATTTTGGCGGAGTGTCAAATAATGAAAAGAAACAAATCAATAGTTTCTATTGGATTATTATTCTTCTTTCTTGATGTTATACTAAACTGTAGAGTTCAATCCCAAAGGAAATATGTTTCAAATAATATTTTCAGTTATATTAACCCCAAAATATATTCCATTTAAATTCCTCAGTTGACGGCGGCAGTCAAAATTGGGATAAGTCAGTTCCTTTTGTGTTCATTTGCTCCTTTGACATAACACGTTTTTGACGTTTTATTTTCATAATTGCTTTTCGTTCAATTTCTGCATATTTTAATTCATTTTTCTAATTTGTAGCTCGAAGCAACTGGCCCTAGATAGGTTGGTGGTCATGTCAGCCATTATTTGGTATTTTTATTATTGATTTGATACACAAGTGATCAAGTTTGTATTTTTCGAATACATTTATTAATGCTTTCAAAGTTCAACTACCATCTTTGTCCATGTTGATTATTGCCTCGAACATAGATATTCATCATAACCTAGTTACCCTAATAACTTAGAACCAATGAATCAAATGAGATATGGGGGTGTATTGATAGAAAGTGGTATACACTGTGTGCAGTACCCGTTCTCGAAAAACTTCCCTTTCATTCAAACTCCAAACATTCACAAAATTATTATTGTTTCTGAACATACAAATTTTGTTCGTGTACAAGATCGTCTGGTAGAATGATTCCTAAAATGCGCTAAGCGAAAAGTTTGGAGAATTCTAGGTCAGCGAAAGAATCAGAGAGTGCTGGAAACGCAAAACGAAGACAAATAAAAATTGCGCTCAACTCAAATTCACGAACGAAATGTACGACTTTCAGTTCATGAATCTCGTTCGTTCGGAGTCACTTTTTCCGTGACATCTTCCCCATCAAGCAACCGTTACGGAATGACTAGCTCAAAAGCGAGAAAGTTTTCAAAGTTAGTATAAGGATTTCGGGTGGATTTGCGAAAGCACAATTTATTCAGAGTTCAAAGCCGGTTAGACACTATGCGAGATTTATCACGAATATTATCATCAGATGCACAGTGACAAGTCTGCGCCTGGAGTTTTCTATTTTTCTGGGGTTGCTGCCGTCGGGATTAGCAACATATTTCAATTTTCCAACTTCCTCATCCGTCACCTGTTCAGAGGAGATCCGTCGGTGGATTTTAATGGAATGATACAGGTATTATCTCTTTGGCTCTTTTTATGAGCAATGAAAAAATAATCCAGAGTTTGAACAAAGTTTTTTTAGATGATTCGTTGAAACGATTTCTAAAAGTTTATACGAGAAAAAAGTCATGTCTCTCTCAATGATCATACATTTGCAGTGCCAGCATAGAGATTGCTATGTATTTTGAACGCACTCTGTATTAGGAACATATCCTTAGGTTGGGTTGGTTATATTTCGGAAGTTGGCTACACTGAGATATAATAATATTAGGAGGTTCCAGAATATGGAAGTATCAAGTATCTCATTTAAATTTTGCGTTGTTGTATTTGATAATAAATCGTTGTTCAGTGGTTAACTAATTGTGTATCAATTCCTCGTCGAATACACAACAGAGATATTCTAGTTAGACAAACTGCAATGGTGAAGCGATTAATACACACAACGATTCTCGCCGAGTCGACCCGATTGCACACCTTTCCCTTGTCACTGATAAAGTGAGCCGAATTCTGACAAAACACGACAAGACAGTTTCCACAGCAAACAATCAAATATCCTCTTTCCTGTGCTCATTTAAAGATATAATACCCAACGAATCACCAGGACTACATGAAATTCCTTGTCACGACTGACCGAGAACATAACCTAGGCCAGACAAACCGACGAGCACGAACTAGCAGTACGTAATTCGGACATGACTTCAACTCTCTTCGAACATCACCACGAAACCGGACACAAAATTGACTTCAACAATCAAGACCATCGCCACAGTAAAAACACTCCACTCCAGGATAATGCGCGAAGCAATAAAAATTATAAACGTCCTCAATGCCTCAACAAACGAGACGGCTCACAAAGGCTTTCTAATTTCTGGAAACCATTACTATCCCATCGAACAAATTCCTTAATAACTCTCCTTTTCAAACCAGACCTACATGGGGTCCGACAGTTTCAACAACGTCGGATTCTCATATAGCTATAGAAACCATGCCTCTATCCACAAAACCACAGTCTTCACTTTGTCGAGATGAGAACTGGGGGTTGAGGAGACTTAGGCCTCGCCACCAAGTCACGAAGGAGTCTTGAGAATGGCTCCAAATTGGGAGCCGAAACGTCGACAGAAGAACGATTCCAGACGCGGCTCAACCGGAGCATACAGGATAAAAGTCCAAAAGCCATGAATATTCGAAAAATTGTTTTTAATTAAAATTCGGCTTAGTCAGTTATGTATCTTTAGCAAGTGAGAGGAACAGTTTATAACGCCTAATTGCTCCAACTAAAAGTCATCCACAAATTTGGGGTCTTATAGGCACGACAGCTCAGTTGTATGGGAGCAAGGTGTGGATTCGTTTGAGAGATGGGGCCAAAAGGGCGCCACCCTATTTAATAGGGCAAGAACAGGGAAAATTAAGCAAGATAAACTGAAAGACTCAATTAACTGTTTGATATATTATCTTACCCAAATATAAGTTTCAATATTCTAGGGCTCTCAAAGGTACCTACAGTATAGGCAACACAAAATTATTCATTAATTCATTTCCTTGTGTAAATGTTAATACCCCCCTTATATTGGCCAATATATGAGTTCAGAAGTGATTCAGCTAGTTTGCTGGTGAAAATATATAACATAAATATGTTGAAATATAACTGTAATTATTTGAACTTTTGAATGAAATTGTGGCTTATGGAATTAAAGTTCACCAAGGATGGGTCTGACCTTATTCGGAGTCTCTCATCTTTGTAATCCCAGTCGGGAGAATAACAGGATGGATTCCTTGAGGCTGGGTGGTTCGGTTTGATCTAGTCCAACCAACAGAACGGGCAGTCGGTGAAGGACTGAAGTGGCGCTTATCCTTCAGGAGGAAATGGACAGGTACTAATAATGATGTTCGAATAAAATCGAAATTTCTTGATGAAATTTTCTCAGGTGGGAAATTTGGAGTTTTCCCCAGAAATCTCAAATTTTTTGAAATTGGGGCACGAGGCTTCCACAAAATGGCGTCGCTAATCGCTTCATACGGTTTAAAATCCCAAAAAGGCCAACAGATCTACAAATTTATAATGCTAAAGTATGCATTAGTTCAAATTAATAACCAACTCACCTTCCAGAAGGAAAGGCCTTTTAAATAGGTGTTGATGAATGCAATGCAAAACGAAAATGACCACAAGGGCGTCATCTTGAACTCAAGAAATTCTTGAAAGACAAGATTTTTCACTAGAACCTGTCCAACTGGATTTCGGATATGCGACTGACAGTTAAAAATCAGGAGTGCCACCCTTTTAAAATTTCTATTGAAAGAAAGATGTGGAAGTTTCTTCTACTTCAAAAGATCACAATAGAAATCGACGTGAACAAAATCCACCAGAATGGGATAATCAGTGTAATACAGTATTGTACAAACGATTTACAAAATCTGGGTAACTATTTCTTTTGGTAACCTGTCACAAAGCTGCTCCGTGACGCTTGAACTTGAAATAATAAAACGCATCCACGGACGCCTCAGTCAATGACAGACTGTGGAACGCGTGAGCGGATTCTACTTTACCCACCGTTTAGTTGACATGACAAAATAAACAAATTAACCTACAATAATTAATATTCTGTTTTGATGGAGTCTAGAATATGAAACACTTGAAATCGAAAACAGTTGAATCCATGGTATCGGATGAGGAAAATGGACTTGTTAATACACTAAAAACTCGTCAGCCTTTAGCATAATAACACAAGGAGTTGACACTTCATACACAACCATATTCAAATTTTGATTGAAGTTTAGACAAACTGGTAACACCCAAATAAGGTACAAAACATGAAAGTTTTATGCATCTCGGGCTTCAAGAAAGTCAACTTTAACGTCACAATTACCCCCCTCCAATACATAAAAATTGACATGGGTAATGTCGATTTTTATCACATTTTATATATATTTTTTTTGTTTTAAACTCGAGTTTAATATCCTAATTCTACCCAACTAATCTCTAACCTTACTAGCTAGATGCCATGGACTATCTACTATATTTACAAAATTGGCAAATTATTTACAAGAGAGTTTTCTTTATCCTCATGATAGAGTGAATGTTGATTAGTTTTCCTCCATATCAGATCTGACATCATCATCACTACAGGAAAAATATACCGCCTCAAAAGGCTTCAAATCCTCTATATGCCAGGTTCCTACCTTACCAATATTCCCTTCACTATCCTGACATACATAAACAAGTTTTGATTTTTTCTGTATAACTTTACATCTTATATAACGCGGTGCTAGTTTTTTACTGAAATTTTCACTAGCATCAGAAAGAACTCTATTCCTCCTCAATATTTCATCCCCTACAAAAAATTCCTTTTCTCTCCGTCTTAAAGTGTATCTCTTTTCATTCTTACGATAAGCGACATTAAGTTTGTCCTGGACCTGCTTGAAAATGTCTGACATATGACCTAAATTTTGAATCCAATTTGTTCTGTCTACTAGATCTAAGTTAATTATTTCCTTTCCATAATATTTCCCAGAGCAAGGTACTTCGCTTCCGAAATTTAAGAATGCTGGGCTATAACCTGTTACTTCGTGAACGGCTGTTCGCAATGCGAAGGCAATTTTTGGGAGTTCTTTATCCCACCATTTTTGATTGTTAGTTATGTAGCTTCGAATAGCTGTCCCTATAGTTCTATTTGTTCGCTCGACATAATTCGCCTGAGGGTGATAATATGGAGTATATTGAATACGAGTATCATACCTTTTAACGAGTTCTTTAATTGAATTGCTGACTAATTGTCTACCATTATCACATATTAAATATTGAGGAACTCCATACACCAGAAATACGTCATTTTCGATTATTTTAGCGATACTTGGAGCCGTAGCATTACGAAGAGGATATATCAAAGGATATTTCGTGAACCAATCACTTATAACCAATATATACTGATTGCCAGAAGTACTACGGGGAAGAGGTCCCATTAAATCTAAGGCTATAATTTGCCATGGAAACCTTACTTTTTTTTCGGATCCTATAAATCCAAATTTGGGATAATTTGGGGCTTTTTGACAAGCACAAACTTTACATGACTTTACGTAACGATAAATGTCACTTCGCATTTTAGGCCAAAAGTAAGAGAGAGTTACCCGTGATAAAGTCTTGAAATATCCTAGATGCGACGCAACTGGTGAATCATGACAAGAACGAATAATTGCTGTTCGCTGTTTTTTAGGAACCAATAATTTCCAATCTGATATGTTTGTATCCAAAGGAATTTTCGAAGGGAGTAACTTATAAACATAGTTTCCTTTAACTGTCCAACTCGGATATTTATCAGGTTGTGATAAAATGTTTTTGCGCATTTTTATATAAAATGAATCTAAATTCGAAAGGTCAATATCTAGGCTTATACACTCATCTGGATTCTCGATGGCAAAATTTTCTAAAACTGATAATTGGCTAGAAACAGACTCGACTGGTGCCCGTGATAGAGCATCAGGAACAATGTTTAAACTACCTTTTCTGTGAATTAAATTGAAATCGAATTGACTGAGCCGTACACTCCAACGCGCAAGTCTACCAGTAGGATTTTTCAATTTGAACAAATATTTTAAAGAAATATGGTCGGTAATCAAGTCAAACTTAACACCTTCAATATAAGGTCTAAATTTCTCACAGGCAAAAATACAAGCGAGACACTCTTTTTCCGTGGCCGAATAATTCCTTTCGGCTCTCGAAAGACTTCTAGATGCAAAAGCAATAACCCTTTCTTTTCCTTCTTGTATTTGGGTTAAAACACACCCCAAACCTGTGTCCGACGCGTCACACTGGACAGTGAATGGTAACGTAAAATCAGGACTCGTTAATATAGGAGCAGAAATAAGTGCTTGCTTTACATTTCGAAATGCTTTCTCAGCTTCAGTGGTCCACTGAATTTTCTGACCTTTACTTCTATTTTTAATCAAATCATTTATAGGAGACATTAAACTAGAGAACTGTGGAATGAAACGCCTGTACCAACTACAAAGACCAGTGAATCTTTTGACTTCGGTTGTGTTTTTAGGCTGCGGAAAATTAACCATGGCAGAAACCTTTTCTGGATTAGTTCTAAGTCCATATTTGTCTATAATGAAGCCAAGATATTTAAGGGATGGTTTGAAAAATTCACATTTCCCCAAATTGACTGTTAATTTTGCTTCATCTAAACGTTTCGCGACTTCAGTTAGTACATTTATGTGTTCTTCAAATGTTCGACTAATTATTATAAGGTCGTCTAAGTATACGAATACATTTGGTTCCATTTCCGGGCCAAAAACTGCATCCATAAGTCTCTGTTGGCATTGAGCCGCATTGGAAAGTCCGAAAGGTAAAACATTGAAATGAAACAACCCCCTACCGGGTACTGCAAAAGCCGTTTTTTCTTTGGAATCCTCATCGAGTGGGATTTGCCAAAATGCGCTGCGAAGGTCTACTGATGAAATGAAATTTGCCTTACCTATTAATGATAAGATTCTATCCACTACTGGGAGAGGATAACTATCCTTTTTTGTAATTGAATTTAACCGCCTACCGTCAAAACAAAATCGAAAATTTCCGTTAGCCTTTTTAACCAATAATACAGGAGAACACCACTCACTGCTTGATGGTGCAACTACATCCTGTTCAATCATCGCATCTAGTTCTTTATTAAGGTGTGTCAGCATGTAAGGAGACATTTGGAACTGTCGTTGTTTAAATGGTTTAGCCTCGCCAGTGTCAATGTGGTACACAAGTTTATTGGTGCGACCCAAATTTCCATCTCTATTTAAAATTTTAAATTTTGAAACAACTTTCTTTACTTCGAGTCGTTGTTGAGGAGTCAAACCTTCCATTGACTGTACGTTATCATTTGAAAGAGCACCGATGTAATCAAATCCGCCCAGAGCGATATTAACATCATTATTCTCTCTAACTTCCCAGGTATTATCCTTAAAGTCAATTTTTATTTGAAATTTTCTACAAAAATCACTACCCAATATCACACAATAGCTTAAAGAAGGTACTAATAAAAATGAGATTACCTCACAAATACCATTAACACAAATAGGAACATCAACTATTCCTTGAACTGTCTGCTTTACTCCGTCAGCAGTTCTAACAAATTTATGAATTGTTTTCTTAATCCTCAAACCAAGAGATTTTACAAATTCTATGCCCCGATTACCGAGTGTACTACTGCTAGCACCTGAATCCAATAGTGCATCAACTTCTATTCCATAAATGTTAATCTTGGCATATGGCCTGTTATCACTAATTTTTTCAACAAGAACTGGACTAACTGAGTTACTAAATTTATTTCTTAATATATTATTGAAATATGATTTAACTGATTCTAAAATCTTCAACTGCTCTTTACTACGATTATTATGTTTTAAGTTGGCCTGAGATTGCGGAGGTCGAAAATGGCCAAGCAGATTATGTTCTACCTCCTCAAACCGTTTCCCTTACAGTTACTACAATTGGATTTGACCACGTCTTGTTTTCCACAAGAATAACAAAATTTTCCTCTTTTTTTTGTACAATGTTTGAAATTATGATTTTGTTGATGACAATTGAAACAAACTATAGGTTCTCTGGAAACGTTGGGATCGTGGCTTTCATTGCGAGAACAACCGGGATTTCTACTTTTGTGATGAGAAGCTATGGACTCATTGGAGGCTGGAGGATTCCCTGAACTGAAAGTATGTGAATGCCCTTGCCCTTCACTCCTAACATTCCTACTTACAAAATCATTTTGACTACTACTTTCTTCAGATTGTATACTGCAATGTCCAAATTCGGTTTCAAAATCGTTGATAAGTGAGCTAACATTATGTTTTCGAACTGAATTATTGCCATGAAGATTCCTAAAAACTTCTTCTAAAGCCTTAGCATCCTGAATTAATCCTTCAATATCATTATACCTGTTTAGAGCTAGTCTTTCAACATACTCTGGTTTTAAGTTTCTCTGAATCCATTTAATCTTGGTAACAACTGCAGGTGGGTTACTTAATCTATTAAATAATTGTTCCATTACAGCAACAAAAAGTATAACTGTTTCACCATCATGTTGTTTACGGTTCTTAATAGCCTCCCACAGTTCCTCATCATAGTCTTTGTTCAAAAAATCCTGGGTAAGTCGCTTAGAAAGAGTATCCCAATCTTTGACTGTATTAGAAACATACCGAAACCATAAAAGAGCTTTACCATCAAACAAGTCCAATGCAGAATCATAGAGTTCCTCATGTGAAACATGTCTAGCTTTAGCAAGTTCATCCACCCTTTCTAAAAATGCTTTTACCCCCATTGTCTTTTTAGTTCCATCAAATTTTACATTCCATTTATATACAGCTGCTGGTTTTGACGTTGACTGTACAACTGTCTGTTGAGGAGTACTACTTGGTTGTGAAAATGGTAAATTAAGAAGTAAATTTGTTTGAAGTTTGATCTGATCTTCTAAATCTGATTCTAAAGACAAACAGGTCGCATATGTCTCATTTTTAAAAGACACTTCCTCTGGTTTAGATATATCCATTTTCATTCTACGGATCCTACCCTCAACATGTCCTAACCTAGCCTTCAATCTCTGGTATAAAGAATCAGTTGTTGTGATTTCAAAATCTGGTATTTGACTAGCAATGTTGTCCAAAGTCGCTTTAATTTGGGATTTTTCTTGATCGAAAGTAAAATCATTTTCAGACAATTCAATGATGCCCTTTTTCTCCTTACGCAAAGCAGTAGAAAGAATTTTTCGTTTTTCATTCATATCTCTATTTGTAATTATACCTCTTATTCGAAGTTCATAGTCCATCTCATCTAGTAGCAAAAATTTTGGCTTAACTTGGCCTTCCATATTTAAGAAATTTAAGGATTATAAAAATCAATGAGGTTAAAATTCAGAAAAAATTAATTAAGTATGCAAACAAGTTGAACATATATGCCCTGTCAGGACTAACCACCGTATCCACTCCAACTTTCTATTCAAGCATTACCAATTATCCAAACATCAATTTCACGAGAGAAAGTAAAAGCAATAAATAATGAATATAGAAATACATGAGTTGAATCTGAAATCAATTTCGCATAGTTCCCACTCCAAACGCCATCAAAATATTCAGAAAATCAAAAATTCAAATTTACAGCTAACACAGATCGGGCCCCACGTTGGGCGCCAAATTACTATAACGCCTAATTGCTCCAACTAAAAGTCATCCACAAATTTGGGGTCTTATAGGCACGGCAGCTCAGTTGTATGGGAGCAAGGTGTGGATTCGTTTGAGAGATGGGGCCAAAAGGGCGCCACCCTATTTAATAAGGCAAGAACAGGGAAAATTAAGCAAGATAAACTGAAAGACTCAATTAACTGTTTGATATATTATCTTACCCAAATATAAGTTTCAATATTCTAGGGCTCTCAAAGGTACCTACAGTATAGGCAACACAAAATTATTCATTAATTCATTTCCTTGTGTAAATGTTAATACCCCCCTTATATTGGCCAATATATGAGTTCACAAGTGATTCAGCTAGTTTGCTGGTGAAAATATATAACATAAATA
Source organism: Zygogramma bicolorata (assembly GCA_032362365.1). Classification (NCBI taxonomy): domain Eukaryota; kingdom Metazoa; phylum Arthropoda; class Insecta; order Coleoptera; family Chrysomelidae; genus Zygogramma; species Zygogramma bicolorata. The sequence continues at coordinate 64,030 of JAVJAQ010003152.1, read as the reverse complement.
TGTTGAAATATAACTGTAATTATTTGAACTTTTGAATGAAATTGTGGCTTATGGAATTAAAGTTCACCAAGGATGGGTCTGACCTTATTCGGAGTCTCTCATCTTTGTAATCCCAGTCGGGAGAATAACAGGATGGATTCCTTGAGGCTGGGTGGTTCGGTTTGATCTAGTCCAACCAACAGAACGGGCAGTCGGTGAAGGACTGAAGTGGCGCTTATCCTTCAGGAGGAAATGGACAGGTACTAATAATGATGTTCGAATAAAATCGAAATTTCTTGATGAAATTTTCTCAGGTGGGAAATTTGGAGTTTTCCCCAGAAATCTCAAATTTTTTGAAATTGGGGCACGAGGCTTCCACAAAATGGCGTCGCTAATCGCTTCATACGGTTTAAAATCCCAAAAAGGCCAACAGATCTACAAATTTATAATGCTAAAGTATGCATTAGTTCAAATTAATAACCAACTCACCTTCCAGAAGGAAAGGCCTTTTAAATAGGTGTTGATGAATGCAATGCAAAACGAAAATGCCCACAAGGGCGTCATCTTGAACTCAAGAAATTCTTGAAAGACAAGATTTTTTACTAAAACCTGTCCAACTCCAAAACGAAAAGCGTTGTGAAAAAACAGTTTAAATGTAAATTCGTATTCAGCGCAACCTGGATTTCGGATATGCGACTGACAGTTAAAAATCAGGAGTGCCACCCTTTTAAAATTTCTATTGAGAGAAAGATGTGGAAGTTTCTTCTACTTCAAAAGATCACAATAGAAATCGACGTGAACAAAATCCACCAGAATGGGATAATCAGTGTAATACAGTATTGTACAAACGATTTACAAAATCTGGGTAACTATTTCTTTGGTAACCTGTCACAAAGCTGCTCCGTGACGCTTGAACTTGAAATAATAAAACGCATTCACGGACGCCTCAGTCAATGACAGACTGTGGAACGCGTGAGCGGATTCTACTTTACCCACCGTTTAGTTGACATGACAAGATAAACAAATTAACCTACAATAATTAATATTCTGTTTTGATGGAGTCTAGAATATGAAACACTTGAAATCGAAAACAGTTGAATCCATGGTATCGGATGAGGAAAATGGACTTGTTAATACACTAAAAACTCGTCAGCCTTTAGCATCATAACACAAGGAGTTGACACTTCATACACAACCATATTCAAATTTCGATTGAAGTTTAGACAAACTGGTAACACCCAAATAAGGTACAAAACATGAAAGTTTTATGCATCTCGGGCTTCAAGAAAGTCAACTTTAACGTCACAGTTCGAATATTCATACACTGAACAATTGGATAAGTCGATGGACAGTAGTCCCTTTTTTTATGATTTCATAATATGTATCTTTCAACACATCTATTGTCATGAATTTGGTTATCATTTTTTATTAATCTTGATAATTTTAAGGTCGATTTTTCAGTCACACAGATATTTTCGTTCGTGATGAAACTTACAAGTTCTTCCTCTGTTTGTTCCCTATCTATTCCAACAATTTCAATTCTTGGTTTTCTTGCTTCTAGAACTTTCACTGTATAATTCCCTCCAATCTCATTTTTTGCCACTTCTATTTCTTTTATTCATTTTCATTTATTCAAGAAATTATCAAACCCCCATCACTAGTTGTTCTGATATTTGAAAATTCATGGTCGATGGATTTACATATTTCTGGATCTCAGAGTTGGTTTTATTAACATCTTGTTTGGTTTTGGGTTCAATAATAATACATAATAATAATACGTTTCTCCTGTTCCTTTTTCACTACTTGGCGAGTATTCTTTCCTTCAGACTCTGAACTGTTCATGAGATCTTCATTCGTTTTAACAAAATTTCCCTTCAACTGTCTCAATTCTTTCCTAATTTAATTGAAATTTTCTAATTTTTCATTCAACAGTAAAATTTGGATATTGAATTCCTTGATCAAGGAATTCTTGTCTCCTATTATTTGATCTTGACTCCATCTTTTTTATTTTGGTTCTTCTGGTCTTTCCTTTTTGGACGTGACATTTTGGCGGAGTGTCAAATAATGAAAAGAAACAAATCAATAGTTTCTATTGAATTATTATTCTTCTTTCTTGATGTTATACTAAACTGTAGAGTTCAATCCCAAAGGAAATATGTTTCAAATAATATTTTCAGTTATATTAACCCCAAAATATATTCAATTTAAATTCCTCAGTAGACGGCGGCAGTCAAAATTGGGATAAGTCAGTTCCTTTTGTGTTCATTTGCTCCTCTGGCGTAACACGTTTTTGACGTTTTATTTTCATAATTGCTTTTCGTTCAATTTCTGCATATTTTAATTCAATTTTCTAATTTGTAGCTCGAAGCGACTGGCGACCTAGATAGGTTGGTGGTCATGTCAGCCATTATTTGGTATTTTTATTATTGATTTGATACACAAGTGATCAAGTTTGTATTTTTCGAATACATTTATTAATGCTTTCAAAGTTCAACTACCATCTTTGTCCATGTTGATTATTGCCTCGAACATAGATATTCATCATAACCTAGTTACCCAAATAACTCAGAACCAATGAATCAAATGAGATATGGGGGTGTATTGATAGAAAGTGGTATACACTGTGTGCAGTACCCGTTCTCGAAAAACTTCCCTTTCATTCAAACTCCAAACATACACAAAATTATTATCGTTTCTGAATATACAAATTTTCTTCGTGTATAAGATCGTCTGGTAGAATTATTCCTAAAATGCGCTAAGCGAAAAGTTTGGAGAATTCTAGGTCAGCGAAAGAATCAGAGAGTGCTGGAAACGCAAAACGAAGACAAATAAAAATTGTGCTCAACTCAAATTCACGAACGAAATGTACGCCTTACAGTTCATGAATCTCGTTCGTTCGGAATCACTTTTTCCGTGACATCTTCCCCATCAAGCAACCGTTACGGAATGACTAGCTTAAAAGCGAGAAAGTTTTCGAAGTTAGAATAAGGATTTCGGGTGGATTTGCGAAAGCACAATTTATTCAGAGTTCAAAGCCGGTTAGACACTATGCGAGATTTATCACGAATATTATCATCAGATGCACAGTGACAAGTCTGCGCCTGGAGTTTTCTATTTTTCTGGGGTTGCTGCCGTCGGGATCAGCAACATATTTCAATTTTCCAACTTCCTCATCCGTCACCTGTTCAGAGGAGATCCGTCGGTGGATTTTAATGGAATGATACAGGTATTATCTCTTTGGCTCTTTTCATGAGCAATGAAAAAATAATCCAGAGTTTGAACAAAGTTTTTTTAGATGATTTGTTGATTTCTAAAAGTTTATACGAGAAAAAAGTCATGTCTCTCTCAATGATAATACATTTGCAGTGCCTGCATAGAGATTGCTATGTATTTTGAACGCACTCTGTATTAGGAACATATCCTTAGGTTGGGTTGGTTATATTTCGGAGGTTGGCTACACTGAGATATAATAATATTAGGAGGTTCCAGAATATGGAAGTATCAAGTATCTCATTTAAATTTTGCGTTGTTGTATTTGATAATAAATCGTTGTTCAGTGGTTAACTAATTGTGTATCAATTCCCCGTCGAATACACAACAGAGATATTCTAGTTAGACAAACTGCAATGGTGAAGCGATTAATACACACAACGATACTCGCCGAGTCGACCCGATTGCACACCTTTCCCTTGTCACTGATAAAGTGAGCCGAATTCTGACAAAACACGACAAGACAGTTTCCACAGAAAACAATCAAATATCCTCTTTCCTGCGCTCATTTAAAGATATAATACCCAACGAATCACAAGGAATATATGAAATTCCTTGTCACGACTGACCGAGAACATAACCTAGGCCAGACAAACCGACGAGCACGAAGTAGCAGTACGTAATTCGGACATGACTCCAACTCTCTCCAAACATCACCACGAAACCGGACACAAAATTGACCTCAACAATCAAGACCATCGCCACAGTAGAAACACTTCACTCCAGAATAATTCGCGAAGCAATAAAAATTGAAAAACGCCCTCAATGCCCCAACAAACTAGACGACTCACAAAGGCTTTCCAATTCCTGGAAACCATTACTATCCCATAGAACAAATCCCTTAATTGATCCCCTTTTCAAACCAGACCTACATGGGGTCCGACAATTTCAACAACGTCGGATTCTCATATAGCTATAAATACCATCCCTCTATCCACAAAACCACAGTCTTCACTTTGTCAAGATGAGAGCTGGGGGTTGAGGAAACTTAGGCCTCGCCACCAAGTCACGAAGAAGTCTTGAGAATGGCTCCAAATTGGGAGCCGAAACGTCGACAGAAGAACGATTCCAGGCGCGGCTCAACCGGAGCACACGGGAAAAAGTCCAGAAGCCATAAATATTCGAAAAAGTGTTTTTAATTAAAATTTGGCTTAGTCAGTTATGTATGTTTGGCAAGTAAGAGGAACAGTTCCTTCCAATATGTTATTTTATTTATGTAAACACGTGCTTTGGCCATGAGAGCGGCCTATCAGAAGATATTCCTCGAAATGCAATATAATTAACTTCCATCGGTTTTTCCGAGTATGTGTATTTTCAAATTCACGTTTTCTATGACTGCATGTTATCGATATTCCCGTTCTTAGGTACCAAAAAATTCCGCTTTCTGGGAGGAAAGATATTATGTTCACAAATAAATTTGGTGAAAAATTTGGATATATATATATGTTACCGGCAATGTGTATAATTCAGGCATTGTATAGAATACCTAGGCATTCTATACATTGCCGAGTGAATCCAGGCAAAGTATGAAATAAACTCATTTCTTAACAATTTTACAAACTTTGCCTAGGCATTGTGTATAATACCTAGGCATTATATAGAATGTCGAAAGTTTTGCAGGCAAAGTATAAAATGAACAACCTTGTTAAAAATTGTTTATTGCAAATAACAAACATGAAATGTATTAAACATAGGATCTGAAAATCCTCATATTTTACTAGAGTAAAATTTAAAAGTGAAACATTAATTTAAGAAATTACTTGTTACAGCAAGAAAGAGAACTATGGTTAGGTTAGGTTAGGTTAGATTAGGTAAGGTTAGGTTAGATTAGGTTAGGTTAGGTTAAAAATCTGTCTGTTCCATTGTTTTCAAGTTAAGGTTATCCTAACCTAACCTAACCTAACCATAGTTCTCTTTCCTGCTGTAACAAGTAATTTCTTAAATTAATGTTTCACTTTTAAATTTTACTCTAGTAAAATATGAGGATTTTCAGATCCTATGTTTAATACATTTCATGTTTGTTATTTGCAATAAACAATTTTTAACAATGTTGTTCATTTTATACTTTGCCTGCAAAACTTTCGACATTTTATATAATGCCTAGGCATTATACACAATGCCTAGGCAAAGTTTGTACAATTGTTAAGAAATGAGTTTATTTCACAATGGAACAGACAGATTTTTAACTCTGCCTGAACTCCAGCAGGCATTCTATAGAATGCCTAGGCAAAGTATGAAATGTTTAAAATTTCACACTTTGCCTGCTTACTTTTGCCAATGTATAGAATGCCTAGGCATTCTATACAATGCCTGATTTTACACTTTGCCGGTAACATATATAAAAGAATAACGATTTCGTGTCTGGTCGTGATATAGTGATTTTGCAGTCAAGAAACAGGCGCTAAATTCTATAAAAAACAACAATCTATGATTATATGTATATGTATATATATATATATATATATATATATATATATATATATATATATATATATATATATATATATAATATATATATATATATATATATATATATATAAATTTTTGCAATGAGGGTTCTTCCTGTGTGATAGATTTTTTTTACCAACCACAGAATAGTACTATAAGATATAAACTTCGGTTCAACAATAGGTGAGTCAGTAAAATCTCAATATAATAGCTCTTTCAACCGGGAAGCTAATGATAATATGTTTATATATGACTCCTTCTTGAAGATTGGTCATGCATATATGCTACTCATGTCCTGAATATGGCATTCAATAATTTCTATGATGTTTTCCTTCGCCATTTTAATAATCGGTTTCCATTATTGCTCAGATATACCAAAGAAAAATCCAATAAATGGGTCGATCCACTCTAGAAGCTCACCTACATATATAAGAAAAAAGCTCATGGGGATCTGGTGAGCAGAAAAACAATTTTATCGAACTCGTATAAATAAATAGTAACAACGTGGTGAGATAAACTTGGAAAATTTTCAAATGACCAAATTGAAATATCCAATGAACTCAACTCATACTTTCAGAATGCCCCGCTTGAATTAGTGAATAAAATCAAAGGGACAACAGGTCACAAATCATCTCACCAAAATCTTTAGTGATAAAACTTTTGGTGTATTCGATGAATTTGAGTTTTTACATGGGTCAGTTTCGTGACCGCCCAAAGGTATATTATCTCCTATCCATAAAAAATATCAAACACCTTATGAGTAATTATAGAACAGTCACTCAGAACTCCGTTTTGTCAAAAATATTTGAACAATGCTTCTTAGTAGATTTTCAGTGCACTCAGATACAAGTTATATCATGTTAGATACTCAGCAGGAATTTTGCAAAAGAAGGTCGACTACGGCATTCGATTGTGTTAACTTTTAGATTATGTTCAACCGACTGCATGAAATCGGCTTCTCGAGAGTGTGGAGCAATTGCATTAAATCTTTCATAACTGGAAGAGAACAATATGTGTCACTATCAATTACGATAAAGGGTCAGAACGATCCGCGATCCCGTAAAATGTAACGGAATTTATTTCTTCTTGAAATTTTTTGAATTGACGTAGTCGATGTAACATTATGATGTGCAATCTCTCTCAATAGTCCAAGAGCTGTCGACAAAAATCGACAAGAGTTTAGTAGTAATGGCCCATAACTTGAATAACTTAGTACTGAGGTTGTACGTGAGTCAGCACCCACTCGTAGGGTCAGGTAGTGAAACACCTGTCGGCGGCACGCTTTGATGTATGTAAAATTGCACCATGTTCTACAAGTGCTTGATACAATTTGAAAATTACCAAAAAAGTAGTTTGTAGAATAAAAAAGAGGTCAAAGCTTTTCGGGAAATGGTGCGAGTCACCACGCTATATAAGTTGTCGCCGGAACGATGTCGGTGCAAGAGCTTAGTAACTACTGAAAATTGTAAAAACATTTGACATAGTCGGTGGGCATACTTGAAGACTGGCGTTAAATCAAATCATCTTTCGAACAATCTTTTCAGGCCAGTCTCAACTTACCTACACAGTAGGTTTCGGCTGACACCTGTCAGAAAACAACTACTCCCCTGGCTAATACCACGAAGGGAATTGAATTATATCCGACCGGTGCCAGTGCAGGTTTCTTCACCGAAGTAAATCCTACATTTGCTTTCGTCGATACAAATGAAGGAATTGATTTTCAATTATAGGGACGGACACACTTGCAGACCGGTTTCGGGCTATTTGGCCACTCGTCAGTGCAAGGCAGTGCCATCATCAACATAAAGTCGATGACTTCCCATAATTAAAAATCAAAATCCTTCAGAGTATCAAGCCCCGACCAAAGCTGAAGCGAACAACGAAGTTATTGCGCCATGTACCAATGGACGAGGTATTCCAAAAGCAAACCGAATGCGCCCATTCCTCCTGCGAGGAAAATGTAAAAACATTTGACATAGTCAGTGCGGGCATACTTGAAGACTGGCATTAAATCAAATCATCTTTCGAACAATCTGTTCAGACCAGTCTCAAATTACCTACACAGTAGGTTTCGGCTGGCAACTGTCAGAAAACAACTACTCCCCTGGCTAATACCACGAAGGGCATTGAATTATATCCGACTTGAGGCTTGATACTCTGAAGGATTTTGATTTTTAAATATGGGGAGTCACCGACTTTATGTTGATGATGGCACTGCCTTCCACTGACGAGTGGCCAAATAGCCAAAAAAAAGGTCTGGAAGTGTGTCCGTCACTATAATTGAAAATCAATTCCTTCATCTGTATCGCTTCTCAATATGAAGTGGACTGTATTTTCTTGGATCTTTTTATTCAAAAACGATTTTTACTTGACTTTTATTCTTGACAAATTATATCATCAATAATTCATTTCCTAGCAACATAACATTGTGAAAATATACAAGGTCCATAGGGAACATGATCAAGAAAGAATAACTCAACAAATAATGACGGAATCTGCTTCAACATGCCGGCCGCCTTGAAAGAACCGCTTTCAACATCACTGAATAGGTATGACACACAGTCTATTGATTGCGCGCCTCAAAACGCCGTCCCGAACCTTGACATCTGCTACTCTGGTGACTCCGTCGCTACCTGGATGGGGAGCTGTTATTCTGCCCATCCGCCAATCCAATTTCGGGGAATTATCCTGTTTGATGAGCACCAATGAATCTACTTTGAGCAACTGAGATGAATTCTGCTTCCATTTAACTCGGGTTTGTAGTTCCGATAGGTATTCTTTGTGCCATCTTTTCCAAAAATGTTGCACAATAGCTTGCAACTTCTGGAATCTATCCAAACGGTTTTCCGTAACATCCAGCAAATTTGCTTCTGGAAGTGCAGTCATATTTTTCCCAATGAGAAAATGTGATGGTGTTAGCGCAGTTAGGTCTTGTGGATCAGAGGAAATTGGACTGAGTGGTCGAGAATTCAAAATACCTTAGATCTGAATCAAAACTGTATTGAAATCTTCGAATGTGAGAGACTGATTACCAATCACTCGTTTGATGTGATGTTTTGAACTTTTGATGCCCGATTCCCAGAGCCCGCCAAAGGTTGGAGAATTTGCTGGTATAAAATGCCATTTAATACCTTCAGATGCAAGATTATCCGCTATATATTCTGACTCAGTGTTCAAAAACGACGATATTTTTGAAAGCTCATCATTAGCGCCTATGAAATTCGATCCGTTGTCAGTGGAAATATTAGAGGGTCTACCTCTTCTTCCTACGAATCTCTTCAATGTAGCTAAAAATGCATTTGTCGTCAATTCAGAAACCAACTCAAGATGAATAGCGCTTGTGCTCATACAGATGAATAAACAAATATATGCCTTCGTTACTTTAGCACCTCGTGTTTTCCTATCTTTCAATAAAAAGGGTCCCCCATAATCGATTCCCACGTTGGTAAAGGGAGAATAGTTAGTGTTACGTTGGGGGGGGGTTTATTATTATGAAGGAAACTCAGATTTTCCAAACTAATCTATATTCCATAAATTACTGTTTGCAAAGAACATTCAAATTAGACTGCTCGCTATCTGGTTCATATCGAATAGGTAACAAAAAAACAAGAGTACATAAAAAGTATTGGTATACGTGAATAAATACTCGAGCAGTGCCGTACATTCGGGTAAACGAATATATCGATCTAAATACACTACACTCTTCCCTCTCTAAATAAATGTAAATTAATGATAATCCATACTATTACAATTGAAAAATTATTATTGGATTGGGCAATGAACCTCATTACTTACTCATACGTTAATCTTTCCAGGGGCTTAGCATTTCGCCGTGGCCTTCCACTATTTGTGGGGGTAGGCGTACTTGTCAAATTACTGTTTTCGGATTTTGGAAAAATATCGGAACTCGAGACTGGACTACTAGGTTCAACGGTTTCATTGTCATTACCGTTTTGTTCGGCATTTTCATAATTACTTGTGATTGGTAATTTGCTCTTGACATCTGATTTCAAAATTTGATTACTATGACGTTTCCATACCCGATTGATATCCGGAACGGAAACTATGTAAGTACTTTTCCCAATAATATTCTTTATTATTGCTGGTATCCATGTAACCTTGTTTGCTGAACGATAATCTTTTACAATAACGTTTTCATTTATTTCAAATGTAGGTCTCTCCTTCTCCGCAAAATTTTTTATTTGTTTTGCTTGTTGTTGTTCTACTCTCATTTTGATGTCATCTAGTGGAGGTTTCAATAAATCAAATTTTGTACGTATATTACGTCCAAACATCAACATCAAAGGAGATACTCCTGTTGTCGAATGTTCGGTAGTTCTATAATCGAAAAGAAAATTATTTAATGTAGAAGATATATCAATACTCTTATTATTGCCAAGGGCATTTTTTAAAGAATTTTTGACAATTCTGACTGATACCTCTGCTGCACCATTCGACTGCGGATGGAAAGGAGGTGAGGTTATGTGCGTAAAATGGTGTTTATTCAAAAATGTTTGGAATTCAGAACTCGTGAAGTTCCTGGCATTATCGGAAACTATAAATTCAGGTATTCCAAATCGCGAAAAGGTGGAATAAAGTGCTTTCACAGTGAAACTTGAAGTTAATGTTTTTGTAGGAAAAACTTCAATCCATTTAGAATGTGCATCAAGTATAACTGAGAAGTAATTATCCAAAAATGGTCCAAAATAATCAATATGGACTCTATAGAAAACTTCTTCTGGCCATTTCCAAGGATTTAAAGCATTTTTCGGAGGACTCACCTTATTGACAGAACAATTTTGACATGATTTGGATAATTTCTCAATATCATCATTGATTCCCGGCCAATAAAAATGATTACGCGCAATGCTTTTCATTTTAATAACTCCTAAGTGGGATGAGTGCAGCTGTGCCAAAATGCGCTTTTTAAGTACACCTGGTATAACAATTCGATGATTCCATAGCAAAATGTTATTCTCGATAGACAGTTCATGTCTTATAGGATAATATTGCTTGAATTTGTCATTTTTTTTGCGCTTTTTGGCCAACCATATCTGACATACCCAATTATTTTTTGTAAAATTTCATCGAACTGTATTTGTTGTTTAATATGTTCAAAATGAACAGATGTAACATCATCCTCACAAAAATGATTGAAATAGTCGACATCAACAGATTTCCATTCACTTTCAATATTATCGTGTATAGGTAAACGTGAAAGAAAATCTGCAGTATTTTCGTCGGATTTCACATATTCAATCTTATAACGATAATTGGTTAGAATTACCGCCCAGCGACGTAGTCTATTCGCTGAATATTGGGGAATACCCTTTTTAGGGTTGAAAATTGCCATCAAGGGCTTATTATCAGTAACTAAAACGAATTCTCTATTGTACAAGTATTGATTGAACTTGCATAAAGCATAAATGATACTGAGACCCTCTCTCTCTATTTGGCTATAACCCCTTTGAGCACTCGAGAGAGTACGGCTCGCAAAGGCAATCGGTTTTTCGATTTTATTTGGTAAAATATGACTGATCACACATCCGATACCATGAGGACTCGCATCAGTGGTAAGTTTCAATTCATAGTCAGGGTTATAGTGTGTTAATGTTAATACACTCGCTGACATTAATAAGTCTTTTATTTTGTTGAATGCCGCATCGCATTCACGACTCCATATGAATTGTGTATCTTTTTTTAGTAACCTATACAGGGGATTCAAAACTGTCGCCAGGTTGGGAACAAATTTACCGTAGTAATTAATCATTCCAAGTATTGATTTCAACTGAGTGATGTTTTCCGGAATTGGAGCATCTCTGATTGCAATAATCTTATCTTGAGACGTATGCAAACCGTCCTTATTTATTATGTAACCCAAATATTGCACTTCGGATTGATTAAAAGTGCATTTATCTGCACGAACTCTTAACCCAGCTTCTTGTAAACGAGCGAGAACCCTCTCAAGTCGCATATTATGCTCAGTTTTATCTTTTCCACAAACTAGAATATCATCAAGAAAAACTACTGATCCTTCAATATTTTGCAATAAGGATTCCATAATTTTCTGAAATTTGGCGCATGCGCATGCAACACCATACGGCAAACGCTGATATTGAAATAAACCCTTATGCGTAGATATCGTAACTAATTCTTTAGATTTATCATCCAAACACATTTGTGCATATGCTTGAGAAAGGTCTAATTTAGAAAAAATTGCGCCACCCTGTAACCTCGAAAATAAATCGTCTATCCTAGGAAGTGGGAATTGGTCAATTTCTAGAACAGGATTTATGGTAATTTTAAAATCGCCACAAATGCGAACTGATCCATCTTTTTTAATCACGGGAACTATTGGGGTTGCCCAGGGTGAATAATCTACGGGTTTCAAAATTCCTATATCCACCAATCGATTAAGTTCTGCGTCTACTTTTTCTCTTATACCATAAGGTAAGGGTCTGGCTCGGAGAAATTTCGGGGAAGAAGTTGCATCTTTCAATTTCAATGTTACATTTCCCTTAGAGAAGGTACCAAGTTCTGGCGCGAATACTTCCCTATATTTTTCGATTATTTCCTCGATACTAATATGGGTATCAGAATAATTCACCGAAACCGTGATATTCAATTTGAAAAGATTCATGAAATCACGTCCCAATATTGGAATTGCTCCATTCTTCATGACGAAAATATCTATCATATGAAAAACATTATTGTAAAAAACTTTAGCCTGAAAAAAACCTAATGGTTTCATTTTATTACCATTATAAAAATGAAGAATTTTCTCTGATTGAATCAATGGATGTGAATCTTGAAAGTTATTTAAATAAAAAATTTCTGAAAGCGCTGAAATACTAGCTCCCGAGTCCAGTTGAAAACAATATTCTATCTCATCAATCATGACTCTGACATAATAAGGTTCATTACTCACCGAACATGAATATATTGAAAAACATTCATCATCATTTACTTCGAGAAAATTTTGGAAATTCCTTGAAATTCCTTTTTTATTTTGTTTACTTGGACAAACTGGTGCCAAATGCCCTTTCACTTTGCATACATTGCATGTAAACTCGCGATAACGACACTTGATTGTGGGGTGGTTGCCCCTTCCACAAACAGCACATTTTTGATTCGCACTTGCACTTCCACTTGTTGAAGGTCGACCTTGTGTAACACGCGTATCATGTCGTTGCTTCCAGTGTGACACTTGATGAACACCCGGTTCAACCTTAACCATTGGTTCTTCCAACAAAGTATTTTGCTTGGCTGCCATTTTGCAAGCTGCTATGTGGATGGCTCCGCTAAATGTGCAGTCTTTCTTTTCCTCGAAAAGCCTGTCTTGGACTACTCCTTTTTCGAAACCAATAACGAAACGATCTCTCAGGACCATATCGAGTACATTTCCATCGAACTCACAAAATGAGGCAAGGCTTCTCACTCTCGCTGCCCATTCTGCCGAACTTTCCTGTGGTGCCTTAGTCGCATTGTAGAATTTATAACGATAGGCGAACACAGATTCACTGGCTTTGAAATGATCGTCAAACATTTTTACCAAGTCTGCATATTCCTTCTCTTCAGGTTTGTTTGGTAAAGAAAGGTTGTAGATCAATTTGTAGGCCTCCTCGCTAAGAGCGTTCAATAGTATAGCACGTTTCTTGGGGTTGTCGGTGATACTATTCACTGTGAAATAGTTTTCCAGTCGACGAATGAAGATGGTCCAATCACTATTATGAGGATCGAACTCTCTGATGTGTCCCAAATTCGCCATTTATATGATTTGGTAACTTTATCTCACTTTTACTCCAGTCTATGACGGTGAAAAAAGTGTAAACTGTGTATTTATCCCATACAGCACCGATTCGTATGAAAATTTGGATATAGGTTCTACTTACCCTCTATTCCAAAATCTACCCCGTGCCGAGGGTTGCTTTCTCCCTGGGGCCACCCCTTCTTGGGAGTGAAACATTTTTTATTGGAAATAAGTGCGGAAATCAATAGATTGACTAATTCTAAGCACTTTTTATTCAATGAAGTTTTTTCTGAAAAGCAATACTTTTCGACTTATACGCGAGTGAAATTGTCGGTTTTCAGTAAAAAAAACACGTTTTCAGATCCTTTTTCGCGAATAACTGAAAAATAATGCATCTAATCGAAAAACCTGTGGAGAGCAAAATTATAGCTTTTGAAAAAACAATGGCGATTTTTCATTTGTGATTTATGCAAACCCACTACAAACTGAATAATTGCTTGTTGAAAGTTGATTGGTATTTTCAAACGACAAAATGGAAAGTTTCTACGTACAATAACCAAAAACCAATGCATTTTTCGGGAAAAACTAATTGGACCTTTTCTGAAGTCGTTCGAAAATCCTTCATTTTTGTTATTTACAGAAGTTTCTAGCATCAAAACTGACCGAGGTATGAAGGAAATAATGTTGAATCCTATTTTTTCGTTGAAAAAAAATTGTGAATAACTCATCCTCTCTTCTCCTCCCTTCGAAAAAAATCTTTGTTACTCCATAATTCACTTCATTCATGTACTCATAATGAGTTCTGAGTTTTTCATCAATTGAAAGTACGTAGTTTCGGGAAAAATTGAGATTGAAGAGAAAAAATCACATACGCGACTCAGCGAAAAATCATCATTTCTTCGAAATAACTCGAAAAGTATTGATCACATGCAAAATTATTTGGAGTACAAAATTGAAGGCTATTCTTCTTTGAAAATTTCGGTGTTTCATTTTTTTCTGCAGGATGAAAATAGGGTAAGATATGGCCAGTTAAATATTGTGAAGTTTCGCGCAAAGTACCTTTGTGGAGCCTTTTCAGCATGAACCTTTTCAAAAATATAATCTGAAACAAAAAATTATGTGAATGAGCTCATAGCTCTTGAGAAAAGCTACAAAACGCTTTTTTGGTGGATTTGATTGCTTGAAGACTAAGCGAGTTATGGGAAAAAACCAAAAACAATTTTTGTAGAAATTAGAGTACTTATGTATATTAGTATGGTAGGGAATACACATAGTAACTATATTTTAGGCCTAGTGGAACTATATGTATATTATATATGTATATATACATACAGTTCCACTAGGCAACGATTTTTTCCAAAGGGGGGGGGGGAAAGAGAGGATGAGATATTCACAATTTTTTTTCATAGAAAAAATAGGATTCAACATTATTTCCTTCATACCTCGGTCAGTTTTGATGCTAGAAACTTTTATAAATAACAAAAATGAGGGATTTTTGAAGGACTTCAGAAAAGGTCCATTTATTTTTTTCCGAAAAATGCATTGTTTTTTGGTTATTGTACGTAGAAACTTTCAACAAGCAATTATTCAGTTTGTAGTGGGTTTGCATACATCACAAATAACCAATCGCCTTTGTTTTTTCAAAATTTATAATTTTGCTCTCCACAGGTTTTTCGATTAGATGCATTATTTTTCAGTTATTCGCGAAAAAGGATCTGAAAACGTGTTTTTCTTTACTGAAAACCGACAATTTCACTCGCGAATAAGTCGAAAAGTATTGCTTTTCAGAAAAAACTTCATTGAACAAAAAGTGCTCAGAATTAGTCAATCTTTTGATTTCCGCACTTATTTTCAATAAAAAAAATTTCACCCCCAAGAAGGGGTGGCATCTACCCCCAGGGGGAAAGCAACCCTCGGCACAGGGTAGATTTTGAAAAAGAGTGTATGTAGATCCTGAATCCAAATTTTTATGCGAATCGGTGCTGTATGGGATAAATACACGGGAAAATGGTCATAGACTGGACTATTTTCCTCGTCGCCAATGTTACGTTGGGGGGGGGGGGTTTATTATTATGAAGGAAACTCAGATTTTCCCAACTAATCTATATTCCATAAATTACTGTTTGCAAAGAACATTCAAATTAGACTGCTCGCTATCTGGTTCATATCGAATAGGTAACAAAAAACCAAGAGTACATAAAAAGTATTGGTATACGTGAATAAATACTCGAGCAGTGCCGTACATTCGGGTAAACGAATATATCGATCTAAATACACTACAGTTAGAAACTCTAACCTCAGGCAAATCGCCCATCATGTAATCCGAACTTTTGGGTTTAGCTTTGAAGCAAATAATACAATTTCGTATAATATTCTTGCATTGGCTTTGACCAGATATGGGCCAAAATCGTTGTCGAAGTGAATACAACATATTCTGCAGACCACAGTGCAAGAGTCTTTCATGCTCATGTTGCAGAATAAGCTCTGTTAATTTATGATTTTTAGGTAAAATAATTTGATGTTTAGCTTCAAATGAAAGGTTTGATTCTTCTAGCCTTCCACCAACCAAAATTAAACCATTATGTAAAAATGGATTGAGAGAAAGAATTTTACTTTTCCTATTCAACTGTTTTCCTTTGGAGAGATTTGAATACTCTTGTGGAAAACACTCCATTTGAGCATTTTTCAACAAAACTGTGAGTGAATATTTCATTTCAATAGGAGTTAAAGCACCGAAAAGCCGTTCATTCTGGGGTAATCTACAATTATTAATGAATCTTATTGCATATGATAATACTCTCTGCAATTTTTGGACAGAAGAAAATTTTTTCACTAGGTCAAATTCATCAGTAACTAAGAGACTATATGACAATGTTTTTTGTTCTGGTATTTCATTTTCTGGAAATTCATGTTCATTCTCCAGTTCCCACTGGGAACAAGGAATAGAAAACCAATGAGGACCATGCCACCATAAATTGGAATCACATATATCTTTGGTAGAGATACCCCTCGTCAACAAGTCAGCAGGATTGTCATGAGATTTTACGTGATACCAATCCTGCTTATTTGTGAGAGTTTGTATTTCTCCAACTCTATTGGCTACAAAGGTTTTCCATCTACTGGATGATCCTTTTATCCAAGCCAGTGCTATTTTTGAGTCGGACCATAAATAGATACGGTTAAATTTGATTTCTACAGACTTTATGACCTTTTTCACTAAATTAGCTAATAGCACTCCGCCACATAATTCTAATTTGGGTAGACTTATTTGTTTGAGTGGTGCTACCCGTGATTTAGCACATAATAATTGGGTGCTGAATTCACCATCTAAACTAATACACCGAACGTAAATACACGATCCATAAGCCTTTTCTGACGAATCTGAGAACCCATGTTATTCTATTGAATCATATTCAGAAATCAAAATATGCCGAGGAATCTTCAAGTTATTCAAAAGAGGCAATTGCTCTTGAAATGAGAGCCATTTTGCAGAGATGAAGTCTGGAACTGGATCATCCTACAATAGTTTCAGACTCCATAACTCTTGCATCAATAATTTGCCATTTATAATCATTGGACAGAGAAGTCCAAGTGGATCGAAAACTTGAGAAATACTAGATAAAATTGAACGTTTCGTAAGTGGTACATTATTTACTGTGATGAAAAATTGAATATGATCAGAATTTGAGTTCCAATAAATTCCAAGTGTTTTGCAATTTTCATTTTCGCCGATGTGCAAAATGCCGACATCCAAATTGTCTCCTACTTGGAACTCATTCAAAATATTTTTATCATTACAGAGCCATTTTCGTAAATCAAAACCTGCACTAGAGAGTACCTTAGAAATTTCTCGTTGAATTCGAATAATCTCCATCGTAGTATCCGCTCCCGTTAAAAGATCATCAACATAAAAAGAATCTTCAATAATATTACTGATATCAGGCAAATCATGAGATATATCTTCAGCTAATTGAAACAAACATCTGACAGATAAATAAGGTGCTGACGCTGTACCGTAGGTGACTGTGTTTAGTTGAAAACATTTAAGTGGTTCATTTGGATCATAACGCCATAATATTTTCTGATATTGTCTCTCCTTTTCATGAATTAATATTTGTCTGAACATTTTCAAAACATCTGCCGAAAGAATATATTTATATTTGAGAAATCTCAACAAAATTGTAAAAATATCATTTTGTAAAGTAGGTCCACTGAATTGAACATCATTCAAAGAATAACCACTATCCGTTTTAGCTGACGCATCAAAAACAACGCGGCATTTGGTTGTCAAACTACTCGATTTTAAAACTGCATGATGCGGCAAATAGTAACCACGCGAACCTTCGTCCACTGATTCGTGGATCTCTGTCATGTGTTTCAAATTCTCATATTCACGCATGAAATTGTTGTATTCACTTCTGAGGTTAGAGTCTTTCTGCAATTTTCTCTCTAACATATAAAATCTCTCTAGAGCTACCTAAACACTTTAGTGATTCTTTGAATGGAATTCTAAAAATGAATCTACCACTTGAATCGCGCTGAGTAGTTCTAACAAAATGCCTTTCGCAATATTTGTCTGATTCTGACATTGTAGCGAGATCACTAGTAACTGCTTCCTCCAATTGCCAAAACTTGGTTAAATTGTCATTAAGTGAATCTGATTGGGAAAAATGGCTCAGTGAAAAGAGCGTATTACAAACATCCAGGTTGCCTGCTATAACCCAACCTAACCTTGTGTTTTGTAAAATAGGCAAATTCTTGCCAAGTTTGTTTTGGCCAGAACACAAAATTAACCAAAATACATTTGCTCCTAGAAGCAAATCTATTTCACCTGGAATATTGAATGTTGGATCAGCCAGATCAATTTCAGATGATAGTTTGATACATTTCTTTTCAAAATATAGCAAGGGTAATTTTTCTGTAATTCTGAGCAAAATCAAACAATTGATATCTAAACAGAAATTACTATAACATGACATTATTGATATATTTACCTGAGTGCTAATATTGGTTGAAGTCTTACCTACACCTTTGATAATATGATTAACCTTTGAAGTTAACAGTCCCAATTTTTTGGACATATTTTCTGTGAGAAAATTACTTTGTGAACCACTATCAAGTAAGGCTCTACATTTGACTATTTTATCATTGAATAAGATTTTTACGATGGCGGTAGACAATAATACCTGTGAAACTACTGGCAATGCAACCGAATTTCCCAAAGTATGACTGTTTACTGTCATTTTATCTGAATATTCAGACAATGGATCTGAAATAGAATTAATTATTCGACAATTCATTGTTCAAACTTGCCTCTTGGTCTGACCCTTTTTCCATGTGCAATAATGAGTTATGGCGTTCATTGCATATTCTACATAATCTCAATCTACACTCATCAGTGCTATGTGAAGCTCTCAAACAATTCAAACAAAGATTTAGTTTTCTAGATTCTTCAACTCTGTCTGAAATCGATAGTTTTAAAAATTCGATACAGTTATATATAGCATGAGATTTTTTGCAGAAGTAACACTGAATCTTAGTTGACAAAAAAGTTTTCGACTGTTTTTTGTGACCTATTTTACTCAAAGAACTATTGTTTTTCTCAACTTCCGTGAAATCTAATTTTTCTAGAACCTCGCATTTCATCTTCAAAAATTTGTTCAAATCTCTAATTGTTGGTAATTCTTCCAAATGTTCATATGATTCCCAATCGCGTCTTGTAACTGGGTCAAACTTATTGGTCACCATATAGATCATAAGTCTGTCCCAAGCATCTGTGTTTTCCCCTAAAGCATTAAGAGACCTAAGATGTTTTGTAACCTCATCAAAGAGTTTCCTCAACTCGAAGTGAGACTCCTTTTGTAATTTCGGTAATTGGAAGAGAGCATGTATATGATTATGAATAATTGCCAAGCCACCCTGTAATTATCAGCAGATACGTTGATAGCTTTTATTATGTGTGACACATCCTTTTCTAAAGAAGAACGCAAATAATAAAATTTTTGTACTTCTGATAGTGACTTATTACTATCAACTAAAGCAATGAACGCATCTCTGAATTCTAACCAATTTCCATAATCACCATTGAACGTAGGTAAACTGATTGTTGGTAGCTATATTTGTATATTCAATGCATCGGAACTACGGCTTTTTGACTTCACATTCACATCAGAAACTGGAATTAGATTTGACTCTAAATCAATAATACTCTTTTTATGAAAACTATGATAGTTGGATTTTACTGAAATTGAATCAGTTTCACTCAAATTAGTTTGACTTTTTTGATGATAGTCATTAATCATTTTTCTGATTGAAGAACATAGTTTGAAATACGATTTTTCAAAAATATCACGTTCATCTGAGATCAATTCATCGGGATTCAACTCTTCTAATTGATCTTGAATATTATTGAACTGATCAAGAATTGGTTCAAATTTCTCCAACCTATGACCTAACTCAATTATATTTGTTTCATCTAGAGGCTGATTCTCAGGTTGGCTGAGAGAATCAAGAACTTTACGAAGTCTTGTAACATGAGCTTTAAACTGTGCCCGCTTTGCCTTCAACGATTCCGACATTTCAATACAAATGATGAATCAAACCTGACAGGTACCTAAATTCTGACTAAATTTGTCCAAACTGAATCCTGCTGATATCTGCACTACTTCTGCTGGAGATCTATCTTCCGTGCGGCTCGTGGGACCAATATCGCTTCTCAATATGAAGTGGACTGTATTTTCTTGGATCTTTTTATTCAAAAACGATTTTTACTTGACTTTTATTCTTGACAAATTATATCATCAATAATTCATTTCCTAGCAACATAACATTGTGAAAATATACAAGGTCCATAGGGAACATGATCAAGAAAGAATTACTCAACAAATAATAACAGAATCTGCTTCAACAATCTGTATCGACAAAAGCGAATGCAGGATTCACTTCTGTGAAGAAACCTGCACTGGCACCGGTCGGATATAATTCAATGCCCTCCGTGCTATTAGCCAGGGAAGTAGTTGTTTTCTGACAGGTGCCAGCCGAAACCTACTGTGTAGGTAATTTGAGACTGGCCTGAACAGATTGTTCGAAAGATGATTTGACTGAAAATTGCTGTATTGCTTCATTATTATATACAATCCAATGAAAAAACAGTCAGATCACAAATTAATGGAATAGAGGTGGTCAGCAGTCGCTGAAAGTGTGGATATCGAATCGCGTGTTTTCGGAGCAGGTAGTTTCTTGCTTTATAAAATTTAAAAAAATGTAATAGAAGACATTTTTTCAATATCAATGTGATTCATCATGTTATATACTGAATAATATTATTTTGAAATATATTTAAATTTTTTTTCAACAAAGTCGGCTTGACTATCGCTTTCTTCATCGTTCGTGTCCGAAATGGTTTCATGGATGTCATCTTTTTGTTCACATTCAGACTGAAAATCTATAAAAAAATGATTGAATATTACAAACAAGAAATTTGTAAGAATCATTCGTAAAAATAATTCACTCTGTGTATTGAATTGTGTTTATTTTATACAATCTTGTAGTAATATTTACTATTAATATATTCGAAATATAAACTTACTATGATTCAGAAGGCTGACTGCCTGAAACTGATTTTCTGAAACGCTTACCGAAAACTGTGAATTTCCTGTAGCACTGTACATGAAACCTTCAATTTTATTTGGAGTTGACGGCAATACTATATTATTATAATTCATTTGATTCTCACAACGAATACTTAATATTTCTTTGCATTTTGCAAGACTTTTCTCAACAAAAAGTGTAACAATGTTATCTTTTTTCGAGCAAATAACACAGATAGGAGGCATTTTACGAGCACGAAACAGAATAATACTTCAGTACTGTACACGATGTCTGCGACTGATGCTTAGACGCTATACTTATACAGTGCGCTGACTCGCAGCGTTCCTCAAAAATGCGGTCTGACCAATTTGAACCCATTTTTATACTACAAACTACTTTTTTGCAAATTTTCAAATATGACTAAGCATTCGTAGAGCATGGTGCAATTTTACGTACATCAAAGCGTGCCGCCGCCGGTGTTCCACTACCTGACCTTGCGAGTAGGTGCTGACTCATGTACACATTCAATACTACATCATATCAAGTTGTGGGCCATTACTAAACTCTTGTCGATTTTTGTCGCCAGCTCTCCGAATACACTGATACTTCTTTGTTCTCAATATTTCGGTATTCCACAAATCCTAAATCGAATAAATATCACTTTAGTACTATGGAGAATGTCTTCTGAACTTTCCCAAAACGCCAATTTCAGTATCGCCACCACTTTTAGTCAGTGTACAACTCATACTCGAGGGTTTTGAAAATGGACCATGATTCCGTAAACTCTTTTAATGCGATGATAATATCTTCTGAATGGCTTATGCCTCTCAAGGTAGAATTTTCCATTCCTAGCTATATATCTAGTAACATTTCTCAAACATGTCGCATATACGAAAAGCATGTCAACTTTCTCGTCATTAGAAAACTTAGTGGTTTCTCCTCACTAATTTACAATAATGGAATGACGATTTATGTACATGTCCATGAATTTGACAATTTGTTATTCTGTTAATTCATGGCTCACTTTGAAACAATCAACCAAGATTTCTATTCTAGAATTTTCAAAAGATGTGTGGAGTTGATGAATTTTTGATTTCTAGGATTTTCGAGACTACACTAACGGAAATTGCTTAAGCAAATTTTGATGATGTTTTTCGGAGAAAAACGTCGAGAAATACCTGTATTGTAATTAGTAGCTGAATTCGTTGTAACAATGGCTGCTAAAATTGGTGAGAAAAACTAGAGGCACATATTTAAAAAAAATTAGTTGACTGTAGAATTTGTTTAACGAAATCTCGCATTGGAAATTGCTTCATATAAGATTATAACATACAGTATTTAAAGTTCTTCTAACTTTGTTTTGAGACTACAGTGAGAGGAAAACCACATATTGCTATGTTTTTTTTTTGGAAAACAAAGTATAGTATTTACCTGTATGTATGTAGAACCCGCGTATTTAAAAAAAAGGTTTTCTCAAAAGCATACGAGTCATTGTTTGAGGTAGTTATTGGCATTCAAATCTTTATCCAAACGCTGACCTAGCCTTAGTGCGAAATTTGTTTATTCGCTTTCTCTATCTTATACGGAAATTGAATTACTTATGAGATAACCCAATATTATTGTTGCCATATTACTGAATTTCATTATGATCGAATAAACGTTATTATAATTATAATATTGGATTCATCTTAAGATCATCAAACGATTTCTCTGTTTTCACTACCAAAATTTTATACTGTTCCCTGGTCAGATCCATTCTTGAATTCAGTACGGTTATCTGGAATCCATATTATATTAAATATACACAAGTCATAGAAAATGTACAAAATCAATTTTTAAAACATATAGCTTACAAACTAGGATTAGTAGTAGGTGAATATGATTATAATGATGTTAGTAATGCAATATCTTCACAAAGCCTGAAGGAGTATCGTACAATCACATCATTAACTTATCTTTACAAAACAATAGCTGGTCACACAGATTGTCCTGAAGTCCTTTCGCTGATATCATTTTATATTCCGAGTAGACCAACCAGACAAAATAAGGTATTTTTTGTGCCATTCCATTCAACAAATTATGGTTATTATTCACCCATATCATGTATGCTGAGATTAGGTAATATGTACTCTGAGGAAATTGACTTTTTTGTTAATAATCTGAATTCTTTCAAAAGCCAACTCTGTCATATATCTCTTAGGTGAAATTCTATTAGTTAGTTAATCATTTTGTTGTTCATTCTTATCTGTAGTATTAGATTATATATACTTGGGTTTTTCCCGTATATAAATAAATAAATAAATAATGTGTGCTATCTGGATTTGTATTAACTGCTTTTGTGATTTGACGTATTTTTGGAACAAACATGGATGTATTGTGTATCCGAAGTGACGTTTGTTATTCTAAGATAATATATCAAATCTTTTTCCTTTCCAAATTCCAAGAACAAATGTGAAAATATGTATGTATGTATATATGTTTATTGTTATAAATATGATAAAGGTACAATTCAGAATATAAGGAAAAAAACACTTCAATAAACATATAAAATACAATAAATAGTTTGAATATATAAAATCTTAAGCAATACTTATATCTAAAATATCTAAACTTACTTAACGAAAATCCATTGGAAGATTTCAGTAGATGTTATGATGATTCAAGGGTAATAAAAAAGAAAGAATAGGTGATATCACATGAGAAAAGAAAGATCATTGTCCAACCATGGCTTTACAATCAATGTACTGAATCAGTTAATTTTCAATCAAGGATTGTCAATTAATTCATGTATATCCCTTCTTGGTCTGCTCATTATATAACTTTTAACTTCAGTCTTAAACCTTTTGAGTGTATTTTCTTTTTTTACATTATCTGGCAAGGTGTTGTATAATTTAGTCCCTAAGTACAAATAACTTCTCTGTCCGATGTATTTGTTCATAATTGGTGTAACATACTTTTGTTTATTTCTGGTTCCATAGTCATGTGTACGACGCTGTAATGTACCTCTATTCAAGTATTGTCTTATATTGACTTGCATATAATATATGTCGAATATCTAATACCTTCGCTTCGATATTAAGTTGATCTGTGGGATACCTATGGCTTTTGTTAAGTAGTAATTTCAAAATTCTATTTTGCGAGACCTGTATTGCATTATAGTGTGCTCTTGAAACACCTCCCCATCCTATGATTCCATAGCCTAAATGTGACTCCACCAAACTCTAATAGACCATTACTTTCTCTTTTTTATTCAAGAATTCGGTAAATTTTTTAAATCTATACGAAATACACCTCAATTTTTTTATTAAGTAGTCCACATGAGGTTTCCATCTGAAGGAACGATCTAACATTATTCCCAAGTATTTAATTTCCAATTAATATTCCACAAACCATTGAATGTACCGATATTCATCAATTAATATTCCACAAACCATTGAATGTACCGATATTCATCTTGTCCTCTCGTTTTTGAGAAACGATATCTGTTTTGGCCCCATACTCCATTGGTTTTTCATTGGAACGGTATGTCAGGGTCGAAAAACAGCTGACATAAAAAGCAACATATTTGGTACATGCATATTTGTGTAGCGTCACTTCTCACCGCCAAAGGAGAGGAGAGGGGGGGGGGATAAATTCAACATTTTTTCGAATACAAGAAATGATTTTGTAATGGCTCGTATGAAATGTTTTTCAATTATCTGCTTCAAACTTGTTTATTATTTGAAATCGGACAGGGCCCAAATTCTCGAGCACGTTCGACGAACGAATCGTTCAGAATAACGTAGATATGGAATGCGTATGCTGAACTGCGTTAAAACATCACGAGCTTATTCATTCGTCTCTCGAGAATAGGGCCCCTGGTCGTTCCTGAGCTACCAGAAATTTCAGTTTGTTTCAACGTAACTTGTGATGAATGGGTTTTGAATATTCATTAATGAATTTTGGAATAATTTTCTCATTTGATAGCTATTAGCTCTGTATCAATGGTTTCTCATGTAATAAACTAGTTTATACTTGCCACGATGCATCATTATGCTTGAAGTTTGTGTAAAATTAGTTGGGAAGGACTCACCAAAAGTTGTTTTTTCCCGATTAAAATCCTTAAAATATAAAGTAAGGACAGACATTATAGATACACGAAGAACAAATCAACAGGATCCACGGACACAGTAGTACATATTATCTAACAAGACAAAATGAATACTGATATTTTTACCTCAGTGTTCATTTTGTCATAGATAATATTTACCAATGTGCCCATGGATCCCGTTAATTTGTTGTTAGTGTATGTCTGTCCATACTTTATATTCTACGGATTTTAACAGGGAAAAACCAACTTTTGGTGAGTCCTTTCCAAACAATTTTACAGAAACTTTGATCATAATGATGCATCGTGGCAAGTATAAACTAGTTTATTACATGAGAAACCATTGTTACAGAGCCCTGAGGATGAATTAGAATTGAAATAAGATAACAATAATTTTTTCTTCGATACTGGATCACCAATTTATCAGATCAAGAAAACAATGTCTATCGCAATCTCCACATGCCACTCACCTCGTCAACAGTCAACTTTTTCCCCCAAGTAAACAAACAAATTCGAACTTTTCTCACTTCGTGAACTAGAAGCGCGCGCGCTTTCTCGGAAAATGTGACGGCGGAGCCGAAGACGCGAGCGTATGTCAACTGTTCAGTGCGGTCGCCGAGCGTCGCTGGATCTGGACGCTCGGCGTCGAGAAGCGTTCTCTTCAAAGACACGAAGAGGACGCGCGCAGGCTCCGAAAAATCCTGCCGGCGATCTCCAAACGATGCTTTTCGAAATATGTTGTTGTCCGGAGAGAGTTTGTCGTTTCAGTTGGAAAATGCGCTAGAGACGTTTTGATGATTCACAAAAGAGAAACGGGGTTACGAACGTATTCGAGCAGGTTGACCAGTCTGTCAAGTGGAATCAGTGTATATTCAAGAAAAATATCGAAGTTAATACTCACCAACTTACTTAAATTAAATGGATTGAGGCTCGAGTTAGCCTGAGAATTATTTTTATCTCGAACAGGTTTACTAGTCTGTTAAGTGAAATCAGTGTATATTCCCAAAAAAACAATCTCGAAATGAAAACTCACCAACTCACCTAAATTATATGGAATAAGGCTCGAGTCAACCTGAAAATTATTTTTATCTCGGTTCTCATACAAAAAATAAGAAGTCGATATACTAGTTAGGATAACACTTTTTCCTATATTTCGATAATATTCAATATCATCGTCTAGAAATGCTACAAAATATTATACATGTACAAAAACTGTGTAAATAATAAGAATCAACTTACTTTTGTTGAGATTGTTAGTATATGTTGTCTATAAATATTATGGTACATCATGAAAATAGGTTTATATAGTATGAAATAACTCTAAATAATAAATATATATATATAGTTGGGGGCAGTTGAAGACTAATAGTTCAATAGTCTGAATGCTCTACTGCGTACAAATATCAAACGTTCCAGTGAACTCTCAACAGAAGAACGTAATTTTTACCAGCGCTGTTTTTTTTTTTTTTGATAAATATCAAGTTCATATTGTATGTGATAATATCACATTCTTTTTTTTTTGGAATTTGAATTGATTGAATAAATCGTATTTTTCACCAACCTAGTTTTTAATTTTCTCACTCTGGCATAATACAGAGTAGCGTCAAATCTGAAAAATGCGTGTTGCCTCGTAGCTAAATAACAAACAAACTCATTCATTTCTACATTCTAAATTGAATCGGAAAACAAATAACGGACCTTTGTTTCAGATGACAGTTTCAAGCCGTTTAGTAAAAGTTGGGGAGATGAAATGTCTATTTTTTCGAAACAGTTAGAAATATCATATAAAATAGTTCCCCTCTTGAAAAGTGAGATTTGTTGGTGCTGCATACACGTGACTGATAAATCAGGGACAAGTCGTATTTTGTGTAAATATATTTATTTGTAAATTGCCAAGCGCTTTCGGCTTTTACGCTATCATCAGTGCGATACCTGCAAATAAGTAATAATCGTGAAATTTGTCTGAAAATGAAATTTAAATTACTCTTCCGGAGTTGAAATATAAAACGTTAGTGAAACATTATCCTGAACAAACATGAAAGTTAAAATTAGTGCCCATTAGGGTTTAACTATTGAAATTTTCAAAATATTATTATGAAATTAAAAATTCCCAATATGCTGCATGGTGAGCCGGAAGGGTGACAGGAAGTGAAATTTGACATTGACTCCTTGTCCTAATTGATTATGAAACATATTTGGTGACAAATGACATGTATAGTGACCACAGTACGTTTAAACTTTCTAAGCTGAACAAAGAACTAGTTAATTTGAAGAGAGAGAGTGGTACGTTCTCAGTCTACCTCCCGACAGAAACTCAACCATAAGAACACCGAAAGTGAACCGACAGTTTGGGTCTAATGGAACCCAGCTCCCGAACCACAGACGGAATAGACAGAAGTCCGACAGCAGAGGAACTCATTGAGAAAAGTACCAGATACAATCAGAAGTTGACTTTCTAAAGTGAAAATTTTTATTTTGTTGATTCGATGATGGTATAATGACTACGAATCAAGAGTGCGTTCCCGAACCACCTTCCAGGGAACAAACAATTAGACCCTAACTTTACTTCCACTTCCGTTTTTCCGCTGGTGGAATTGTCTGGTCCTTGGAAGGTGGTTCGGGAACGCACTTCTGATATCTATATTTCAACCTTATGTGAAATTCATAGTCATTATATCGTCATCGAATTAACAAAACAAAATTTTTCACTTTATACAGTCAACTTCTGAATGTATCTGGTACTCTTCTCAATGAGTTTCTCTTCTGTCAGACTTCTGTTTGTGGTCCGGATGCTGGGTTCCCATTCGACCCAAACTGTCGGTACACTTTCGGTGTTCTCATGGTTACCCCTCCTTTTTCTTTAAATCTCAATCGAATAGTTCTTTGCTCACAATTCTTTCCAAGTGGTTTTCAACGGATTTCACTTCACCCTTCCAAAGACCTCCAAAATTAGTTGCGCGGAGAGGAATAAAACTCCAAGAAATTCCGTCTTGGACTGATTTGGTTTGAATAATCTCACCAGAATCCCCCAGAAATGTTTTCTAATGAGCCTTGGCTCCCACAAAATTACTACCGTTATCGGTACACATGCCCCGTCTCCCGACAAATCGCCACAAAGCTGCAATGAACGATTCAGTACTCAAATCAATTACTACTTCCAAGTGCAGAGCTTTGGTTGCAAAAAATATGAATATCCAAAAATATATGATTTGAATAATTTAGTGTTTCGATACTTTTTTCTTTCAAAGGAAAGGTTTCAAAGGAAAGGTCCGCAATAATCCACACCTGTAACTGTGAATGGACGAGAAGGAAGTCTCTCCTGGGGGAAAGTTCCCTATGATAATTTTTATATTGCTTACTTTAAATATGTAACATTGGATGCATTCGTGCATCACCTTACGTGCAAGATCTCGTCCACAAATGGGCATAAAACGATCTCGTAGAACTATCAACAGAGCTTGTGGACCTGAATGCAACATTTTCAAGTGTTCATCACGCACTATCATAAGTGAAAGTCTATAAGATTCAGACGAAACTGCATAAAATCACTTATCGAAATCAAAAATCGAATGCTTTAATCTTCTGTCAAGTCTTATGACATTATGCTCAACTAAAAACTGATTGAGATTCATTAGTGGACTCTTGCTGCTTACATGACCGGTTAACACGTTTAAGTTTATTTTTGGTAGAAAATTTCTTTTGCTCGGGAAACCCTTTGAAATCAGTCGAGTCAATTTTAGTTGATGTTTATGTAATACCGCGAACCTCAGGCATTTCATGTGAAGGGATTAAAAAATGTGACTTTTCAGGCCAATGATCACTCGAGCGCGAAAGCCAATCAGGACCATATCACCAGAGTTTATTATGCATGAGATTATTTACAGAAGTACCCCTAGATAGAAAGTCCGCAGGATTATCGCGAATATTCACATAACTGCATTAGTGGGGTTTAATAATTCTTGTATTTGAGACACCCGATTGGAAACAAAAACCTTCCATTACTGTGGAGAACCCTTCAGCCATGACAATACTATAGTTGTGCTCTGGAATTTTATGTTAAGGGGGCTCAATGACAACCTCACCTTTTCCATCAACTCAGCCAAGAATGAGGCTGCACATAATTCAAGTCGCAGGATAGTAATCGACCTCAGCGGTGCTATTCGTGTTCACTCACTTCTGAAAGAATACCAAAAAGTTTTCATGTTTAGAGACAAGGATTCATCCCGAGATATTTGCAAACTCCGGAGATTTCGCCTAAGAATGTTTAACACTGTAGCAATGGGGGATAATAGCCATAGTGGATTGACCAGTTGAGCCGTGTAGCTGGGTAGTTTCCGTTTAGTGGTGATTTCCGAGGTGTCAATTTCACTTTTTATTAAATATGTTAAAATGCCAGATATTGGGTTCCAGACAAGCCCCAGAGTCTTTGTATGATCATTCTTCCCAATATTTATGGGACTCTGATTATCAGATTGACATAAAACACGCGAATCCTTTGATACCCATTTTCTGAGAGACAATCTATATTCGGTAAGAATTTCTCAAAGTTTTCGTTCAATGTGAAATACATCTTCTCAGGTGCTGGCACCTGTGAGAAGATTCTCCACGTAAAAATCATGGGTTATGATAGAGCTTATATCAGATTGCCAATGTTTAATATTATGTGCAATGTAAAGCACGGATACATAAAAAGCTTGCAGATGCTGCCCCATGAGTGGCAGTAGTGCATAATCGGCTAGAGGTTCATAGGGAGAAGATCGCCATAAAATCTTTTGAAACTTTCTTTCTTCAGTTTTAATTAAAACTTGCCTGTAAATTTTTTCGATATCACCGGCAAGCACGATATTACATAAACGAAAACGTTGAACAATGGAAATTAAATCATCCTTTGTAGTTGGACCAACTGCCAAAATATTGTTAAGTGAAAATCTGGTGGTTGATTTTGTGGAACCATCGAATACAACTCGCAATTTGGTTGTTGTCCTACTGTCCTTGATAACACAATGGTGTAGAAGATAAAAACCATAATCGGAAATAAAATCTAACTGAGACATATGATCCAGGACGATATGCTGGTTTATGAAATCAAAGTATTGATTTCTCAAATTCAATTTTTTTTTCAATTGTTGTTTTAACTGATAAAAACGTCTTTCAGCTGTATTCAAGGATCCACCTAATTTGGAAGGAGTATCCTCAAAAGGAAGACTAACCACAAATCGACCAGTGGAATCTCTATTCATTTTGAAGTGTTCTTCACAGAAATGTTCTTTTGCTGATAATGATTGTTTGGGGGGCAACTCTTCGATTTTCCAAAAACGTTCAATTTGTTCGTTGGGGTCATATTCAGTAGTTCTGCTTAAATTACAATGAGTTTTGTATGACGGTGAATCTTGTACGAATAAAGGACAAGAAATTATCCACCCAAAAAAGGTGTTTTGTAAAATAGGCAATTTTGTACCTGATTTGATTTGTCCTGTACATAACAAGTCATGAAATATATCGTTACCAATAAGAAGGTCTATAGAATCACTAACACTGAAATTAGTATCCCCCTGTATCATATTCGGTGGTATGTCTATTAATTTTGATTCGAAAGAAATTGCTGGGATATTGCCTGCAATCTTATCAATCACAAAACGAGATAAACTGGCTTTGAATGAGTTCAATCTGGACTGAATATTCACGCATATTCTACTATTTAGGTAAGATGAAATCTGATTTATACCCGTAACAAGAACATTACATTTGTTTGGTTTTAGATTCAATTTCATACATAATTGTTTCGTTATCTAGTTACTCTCAGAACCGCTATCAAGTTATGCTCTGCAAGTATGTGCCCATTGTTATCAATGACGTCAACAACAGCTGTTGAAAGAAGAGTATATTTTTCACTTTGAGTGGAACGACAAGAATTGTCCTGTTGGTCATCTTGTAATTGACATAAAATGGTGCAGGATTGTTTTGATATTGAAGGTTAGTTAAAAAGTGCCTTTATATGATTTGAAACTGAAAGTTGTTTGTTTTTCTACCTTTCCGTAGTTTTCTGGGTTCATAACCTACCACAATATATTATATATATTTCACCCATATATTTTTGAATTTGATTTATACATTTTCTTGTGTTTTCCGTTGTGTTATTTGGTTTGGTATGTGTCAGTATTGATCGTAAAGTATTTGTTGTTTTGAATGTTGTTCTAACATGTTGCCGATCCGTTTTATCTTTTCAGACAAACGAGGGACATAAGGTAATATTACTTACTTCAATTTAGGTTGCAAAAATTTAGAACCGACAAGAGTTTTTACTTGTTCAAGCGGAAAAACCAGTGTGTCAAAAATCGATTACTTTTTAACAAATATTCATGAAACGCTCTATCAGGAAAAAACTCTTCATGTAAACCTAGCAGATCACTTCTTGTGTTTGTCTTTCGAATTAACAATGTTTTGATATCACAGAAATACAATTACAAAAAAATAACTAACTACAAATATTAGCCCTGAAAATCTTTCTCATCTACAAACCTGTTTAGAAAATGAAAATTTCCATTTTATCTATAACAACTTCGAAAATATTCAACTGGCTTATGAAATGTTCTAAAATTTACTTTTATATTGGATTAATATTACGTGCCCTACTGTAAGAAAGACCGTTGATCTCGAAAGAAATATTTGCGAAAGAAAGCAATGGGTGACAAAAGAAATCATTCACGTGGGAGAAAATTTGAGAAATCTCTTTTGGTTGACGAAAAACTTTAATGATTCAGATTTGAGAAAACATTACGTTGAATCCAAAAAACTATATTCAAAAATGTTAAATGAGGCAAAGTATTTATTTTATCAAAGCTGTTTAGAAAATAAGAGTTTTTGCGAGAAGCAAAAAATAATATGGAGTTTGGTTAGGGATAAAACAGGCAAAAGTAAACGACAAATATCTCACGAACTAATAATAAATGACGAACTTGTTCGTGATGGAAATATCATTGCAAATAGTTTTGGAACCTACTTTTCAACAATAGCCAGAAAAACAATTCTTGAACACTTTGGGTCATTTACTTTCAATAATTATACAACAATGCATGGAATGTATACTTTTTATTTTTCACCAGTGCATCCGAGCGATATATGTGAGATAATCTTATCTCTGAAAAATACCAACTCGGTAGGAATAGACTGTATCTCCACCAAACTTTTGAAAAAAATCCGCTCATCGATCAGCGAGCCACTAGCATTTTTGATAAACCTTTCCATCGAAGTTGGAAAATTCCCAGACAAACTCAAAGTTGGATTAGTGTCACCAATTCTGAAAAATGACGAATCCACAAGCATAGAGAACTATAGACCCGTAACGGTACCCACGGTCATATGTAAAGTCTTTGAAAAGTGTGTCTATCTGAAAATGCTTGCTTTTCTTGACCAGTTCAATTTAATATCGCAGTTTCAACATGGATTTTGTCCTGGTAAGTCAACGGAAAGTGCTTTCTATGCATTTTTTGAGTACGTGTATGATGCTCTGGATAAGAAAAGATATGTGGGCGCACTTTTCTTTGACTTGTCCAGGGCATTCGATAGCATCAATCATGAGATCATTCTGAGTAAATTATACTCCCTCGGATTTAGAGGAAATTCTCTTTTCTGGTTAAAATCATATCTGACAGCAAGAAAAATGTGCGTTAAAGTGGGATACTGTCAGTCCAAATCATATGACAACGATTTTGGAGTCCCACAAGGATCAATCTTAGGACCTCTCATTTTCTTACTTTTCATCAATGATATGCCGAAGTATGTGAACACAGATCGAATAATTCTATTTGCAGATGATACAACACTTGCTGCGGATGCTGATAGTCCGATGGAACTTTTAAGTAAATTAAATGAGTTATCCTTGCATTTTACAGATTGTTGTAAAAGAAATTCCCTGGTAGTCAATCCCAGTAAAACTTTTTTGATGCAGTTCTACTTTAGAAATAACAAGAAAATTTCGAGTTAAGGTTGATAAGCAAGATATAAACTCATCAGACAACACAAAATTTTTGGGTACTCATATTGACAGCAATATGACTTGGGATTCAAGTATCATTCAGGTGAGCAAAAAAATTACCTGTGGATATTATGCTATCAGACAACTTTCATCTTCACTTAATACAACCCAACTCCTAAATGTTCACTATGCCATCATCTATTCACATATTTCCTAAAATATCACTGTGTGGGGATGCTCCACAAAGTTGAATAGGATTTTTGTCGGCCAAAAGAGAGTTATACGCTTCATTTATAAATTACATTCCAGAGAATCGTGCAAGCCACATCTTATTAAAAATAAAATCATGTCCATGCCATGCATATATATTTACAAAACTATTAAAAATCTGCCTAGTCATATAAAAAATGAAAATGAAGAAATGAAATTCAAACAAAATCTGAAACAATTCCTGATTGGCGGTTGTTTTTGTAGCATTGATGAATATCTAGAGTCATGAAAGAATATTTCCATTTGTTTTGTATGCCTATGGTCCAAGTTAAACTTTAATGTGTTTAATCGTTTGTCAACTGTTTTTACGATTGTTATATGATATATCACATTTTTTTTTTCGATGTATATTTTTTAATAACTTGTGTCGATTGATTGTTTCACTTCACTGTTTCTATACTTTATATCTATATTTTTTTTAGATTTCATTGACTTGTTCTATGTCATCATGTATGATCTTAAAGAACGAATAAATATTATTATTATTATTATTATAATGTTTGAATCAGGTTGTGTATTTTGTGAAGGTTGTATGTCTTTATTGTGGACTGTGTTCGGATATATTAATATTAATTCTTATTTTTTCAGATTGTGGTATGTTACAAACACAGAAAACTACGGAACAAACTGGTATCAAATATTTCGAGAGATTTTATTATATTTGCGGCATCCCCTTCCAGTGATAATCATATATATGTTACCGGCAAAGTGTAAAATCAGGCATTGTATAGAATACCTAGGCATTCTATACATTGCCAAAAGTAAGCAGGCAAAGTGTTGTCGAGTGCGTGATTTCGAATTTGAGAAAAAACGGCAGTTGAGAGAGACACTCACCTGTTGATTCCTCAGCTGCTGGTATCCCACTCAAGTGACCTTTGTTGTAGCACTTTGGATGGTTTGCGGGTTTTATGTAAGCGAAGTAAGCGAACAAGAAACAGCGATAGCGTAAATAAAAGCGATTCGAAAAATTGCGAGAGCGTACACACTGAATGTCGGTGCGAATGTGTCTTTTTCACTTGCTCCCCGGTAGAGGGTGTTCGTGTCACCTCAACTGTTAGGAAGCGCGAGCATTTGAAATAATAGAAAACTACCTCCAATCAGTGTGATAAATGAAAACTTATAATTAAAGTAAAAGAAATTATTTGAACTAAAATATAAACTGAGACTAGGAGTGAACATTGACTGCCCACCAAAATATATGATGAATATATTTTTTATTGATCAATAGAGGGAGACGGTAAGGGACAAAGCTTTACCAGAGGTCGCTTGATTTTGCCGCCTTTGGTTAGAACGGTTGCAATTCTGGAAACACCATCTGAACCCGGATGAAGTTCCAAAATTTTTCCTAAACTCCATTTGAGAGGAGGCATGAGTTCATTTTTAATGAGTACCAACGTACCAATACTAACAGGAGAAGCATGGTCTAGCCACTTTCCTCGTTGTTGTAAGGTATGCAGGTATTCAGAGCGCCATCTCACCCAAAAATCTTGTTCCATTCGAATGATTAACTGCCACCTATTGAGATGGTTCAATTTCAAGTGTGATAAGTCCGGATCTGGTAAATTTGTAAGGGGTTCAAGAGTTAAAAAATGACCTGGCGTTAATACAGTCAAATCATTTGGATCAGAGCTGAGCGGACATAATGGACGGGAATTCAACAGAGATTCGATTTGTACTAATACGGTATACAGTTCCTCGAAAGTGAGAACTTGTTCACCAATCACTCGTTTCAGATGTGTTTTTACGGATTTAACACCTGCTTCTGCTAGTCCGGTGAAATGAGGAGCTGCAGGGGGATTAAAAGACCATTCAATAGATTCTGATTCGACAGCATTTTTTATCAGAAGGACAATTTCTTTATTGGCCCCAACAAAGTTGGTCCCACAATCTGAAAAAAGTTTGCTACAACGTCCTCTGCGCGCGATAAAACGCCTCAATGCTGCCAAAAAGGCATCAGTCGAGAGATTCGAAGCTAATTCAAGATGAATTGCTTTTGTGGCAAAGCAAACAAAAATACATATGTACGATTTCGTACTTTTAACACCTCGAAATTTTCCAAGAGTAGTTGAAAATGGTCCAGCATAATCTACTGCCACACAAGAAAAAGGTTTGATCTGAGAAATTCTTAGTTTGGGTAAATCTCCCATAGGCGGTTGATAAGGTTTTGGAGAGAGGCGCCAACATTTTTGACAAGATGATAATACACGTCTTATGGCCCTTCTCGGGGATAAAATCCAAAAACGCTGCATTATCAAATATTGTAAGGTTTGATTACCTGGATGCAGGTATATTTTATGAAAATACTCAATAAGAAGATTCGTAAAACGATGTTTGCATGGTAGAACCGCGGGATGCTTCTGTTCGAAAGATAAGAAGCTAGCCTTTGTGAGGCGACCTCCTACGCGTAGAATATTTTTTGAATCTAAAAAACAGTTGAGTTTTCTAAAGGACTTTGGGATTTGTTTCTTATCATTGATTGATGAAATAATTTCTGAGAAACATTCATTTTGAATAAATGTCACACAACAAGTTAAAGCGTTATCGATTTCATAAATAGTCAAAGAATCTCTTTTTGGAGAATGGTTACTTTTAGTATTGTTTATAAAGCGATTTACATAGGAAATGATTCTCAATATTTTTGAAAGAGAAGAGAATTTGTTGATCAACATGTCTATAAAATTATCGTTAACAATCGTCATGAATGAAGTAGTCCTTTCTTCCATGAAAAAATTCTCATTTGATTCAACGGAACATGATTTGTCTGCTGGCCAATTATTTCTAGAATTACGTAACCAAGGGGGGCCTGCCCACCATAAGTTATTATTTGAAAGTTGTGAAGGAAAAACACCCCGGGAGGCGCAATCGGCGGGATTTTCTTGTGATGGGATATATCTCCAACATGGAGGAGCGATATTTTCTTGAATTTTTGCTACTCTATTACTAATGAATGTTTTCCATTTGTGAGGCGAGGAACGAATCCAAGTTAATGCGATAGTAGAGTCTGACCAACAGAAAGTTTGTGAAAATGTAATATTCTTCTGAAATACTTTAATAATGTAGGACATTGACTCCGCGAGTAAAGCAGCAGCAGCTAATTCCAAACGTGGAATCGAAATTCTTTTGAGCGGTGCAACTTTCGATTTTGCAAAAACAAAAAATGTGTTGATTTCGGAGTTATTTTGAGATCTTACATAAATGACTGATGCATACGCCTTTTCCGAAGCGTCACAAAAACCGTGAAGTTCTAATTTGCACATCGTATTATTTGATGATATAAGTCGCGGGATTTTGATTTTCGGTAGAAAGGAGAGTTCGGCTTTGAAATGTAACCAATGTTCAACTATATGGCCGGGGGGAGAATCATCCCAGTCGAGTCCTAACGTCCATAAAGTTTGCATTAGGCATTTGCATACTATTGTGATTGCACTAAGGAAGCCCAATGGGTCGAATATTCTAGCGATATCTGATAAAATGCTTCGTTTAGTACATTTCTTTTGCAATAAATCTACATGATACGAAAAAACATCTGTACTTGGTTTCCATTGCAATCCTAATATTTTTAGACTATCATCTGAATCAAAAGTCAAAGGATCCATCAAGACATGGGATCTTGGCAAATCGGACAAAAATTGTGCAGAATTACTAGTCCATTTTCTTAGTTCAAAACCTCCACGTTTTAAAATATCGATAAGTTCATTACGTGCTTTTATTGCCTCCTTATATTCTGAACATCCTGAGAGGATGTCGTCGACATAAATATCATTTTCAAGGATATCAGCAGCAATAGGAAAATTTAATTTTTCGTTCGAAGCCAATTGTTGGATTGTTTTATTCGCCAGGTAAGGAGAGCATGCGAGACCGAATAAAACTCTTTTGAATTTAAATTGCTTCACAGGTTCCTGCGGCGAGAACCTCCAAAGAATTCGTTGAAAATCTTGATGAGTTTCACTGACCAAAATTTGATTAAACATATTTTTGATATCACATGAAAAAACTATTCGGTGAAGTCGAAAATTTAATAAAATTGAAACAATGTCCTTCTGCAATTTCGGACCGGTAAGGAGAAAATCATTTAAGGAAACTCCTTGAGAAAGCTTTGCCGAAGCATCATAGACGATGCGAATTTTTTGTGACTTGACCACAGCGTGATGTGGAATGTAATAGCAATTTTTGGGATTGTCGTTTTCAGAAATGATTTCCATGTAATCATTATCCAAGTAATCATTAATTTGCGCACGATATTGTGAATAAATAGATGGATTAGCGATTAGGCGTTTTTCTAAAGATAAAAATCTACGATAGGCTAGAGAATATGATTCTTCAACATCAAATTTTGGAAGAGAAATTTTGAAAGGCAATGTAACAATAAACCTACCAGATGAATCTCGAGAGTGCGTATCATAAAAAATTTGTTCACATTTTATATCTTCTGGAGACAAAAATGTTGTTTTTGGCAATTCCTCTATTTCCCAGAATTGTTTTATAGTTCTGTCTAGAGAAAACAAATCATTATTATTGCTCAATGTGAATAGAGAAGTGCTCTCTGAAATTGCTGTCTTTTCAGCAAATTTTCCCATGATAACCCATCCAAAAATGGTATTGATAGCGACAGGTTCCATAACACCACCTGTTATACGTCCGTCTTGTAGTATATAAGGAAATACTTCTGCACCAATAAGTAAATTGATAGAACCAGGTTTATTGAAATTCGGGTCCGCTAAATTCAAATTCGCGAGATGAGAAAAGTTAGAAATGTTTATGAATTTTTGCGGCATTTCTGAACACAGCTTTGAAAGTATAAATGCATCAATATTTATTTTTGGAAATGTTTTACCAACTGGTCTCAAAGTACAATTCACTCCACCGGAAGTGGATTTCTCTTGCATATTGCTCAACCCATGAATAGAAAGTGATAAGTCAAATCGTGACAAACCTAGCCGGTTAAAACATTTTTTGGAAATATAGCTTGTTTGCGATCCACAGTCTAATAAACCTCGGACTGTTATAAAATTTCCATGAACATCTGAAATGTCGATAAGCACGGTCGATAAAAGAACTTTGGTAGAACTAGAAACAATTCCACAAAAGTTAGTTTTTTGTTCGGCTGAATGCGAATTGGTAGCAATAATATCGATAGGATTAGTGGTTGAATGAAGCGTGTTCGTTTCTTCGGAAATTGGAGGATTTTGATTTGTTACTGAATTGTTGTGAACAGTGGCTTCCTCTCTTTTGGCAATTGGAGAATTTTCATTTTCAATGTGCAAATATGAGTGATGAGAGCCATTGCAATAGCGACAAGTATTAGAAGATTGACAATTCCTAGAAATATGTTGGCTACTAAGACAATTTGTACACCATTTATTTCGTTTAGTGATTTGTAAGCGCTCATTGGGAGACTTACTGGAAAATTGGAAACATTTGTAAATACTGTGACCACCCTTGCATAAAATACATTGGGGTTTATTAGTGTTAGAAAAGAATGAAGATGATTGCTTTGTTCGACTGTGCGGGTTTGAGTGATTAGTGGATATTTTTTTATTTTCATATTTGACGAGAGAAGACGATTTACCGCTAACTGTATATTTAGCTGTATCTAATGATTTGCAATGTTTGATTACGAATTCTTTAATAGATTCAAAGGTTGGGATTTGCGGTCCTTTTCTTTCAGCTTCGAACCTAGCCAATATATCTTCATCTAAATGTTTACAAAACAAAAAAAATAATAGAAAGTCCCAATCTTCAACATTAAAGCCTTGATTTTTCAATGCAGCAAGATTTTCACTGAAAGTATTTACTAGTTCACGATAACCCTTGCGATTCTTGGAATTCGTAATAACTGGCGCATTATCGATAGCTTGCAAGTGAGCGAATGCAGTCATACGTGGATTATCGTATTCTGAGACCAACAATGCATAGGCAATTTGATAATTATCCTCTGATAATTGAATGCGTTGAACAGTAGCAAGTGCTTCTCCTTCAAGAAATGATAATAAATAATTGAATTTTTCTATTCGCGATAGACTCTGATTTTCGTGAATGACCGAAGTGAACATGTCATTGAAAGTTTTGAATCGTGTGAGATCTCCCGAAAATGTTGGTATGTTAATCTTTGGCAATTTGACGTTTGGGCGAGATGACTTCGTGCTGGTTTCGGACTGATCAGTATCACCTGACTTTGCCTCGTCTACCTTATCAAATAGAGTCAAATAGATAGCATAAACATATGAAGAATCAAATTCGAAAGATTTACGAATACCATCTTCAACCTCTAAATCTTCACCGTCTTGAATAGCAACCAAAGTAATTAAAGATTGATGATGTTTTTTAAAGTCTGAATTAATCGTTTCGAAATTTTGATACATCATATTAAATTGAATTTTAGATGTTTTATCATCTTTACAAGCTCTATCAGCGAATCCTTTCAGTTCGGACATTTGATTAATTGTCATTTGGCGTAAGGCCTTATATTGTTTTATCTTATTCACTGTACTAGTCATTTTTGTCGGAAAAATATTTCAATAATAGTTATTACAATGATTAAGTAAAATTCCCTTACGCACGTCTATGTGCAGACCGTTCCTAGAAGTGAAGCGAACAAGAAAAAACGGAATGTTTTTTGCGCGATTTGTGGACTGTATGAATAGAAGCGAACTGAATTATGAATGGAAAAAATTATAATTCAGATTTGAAATTGAGGATTGGAAAACTGGATATGATTCGAAAATTACTAAATACACTGACTGGAGAGTAGAATAAGTTAATCCTTGGCTCGAAGGTACCAAAATGTTGTCGAGTGCGTGATTTCGAATTTGAGAAAAAACGGCAGTTGAGAGAGACACTCACCTGTTGATTCCTCAGCTGCTGGTATCCCACTCAAGTGACCTTTGTTGTAGCACTTTGGATGGTTTGCGGGTTTTATGTAAGCGAAGTAAGCGAACAAGAAACAGCGATAGCGTAAATAAAAGCGATTCGAAAAATTGCGAGAGCGTACACACTGAATGTCGGTGCGAATGTGTCTTTTTCACTTGCTCCCCGGTAGAGGGTGTTCGTGTCACCTCAACTGTTAGGAAGCGCGAGCATTTGAAATAATAGAAAACTACCTCCAATCAGTGTGATAAATGAAAACTTATAATTAAAGTAAAAGAAATTATTTGAACTAAAATATAAACTGAGACTAGGAGTGAACACAAAGTGTGAAATTTTAAACATTTCATACTTTGCCTAGGCATTCCATAGAATGCCTGCTGGAGTTCAGGCAGAGTTAAAAATCTGTCTGTTCCATTGTGAAATAAACTCATTTCTTAACAATTGTACAAATTTTGCCTAGGCATTGTGTATAATGCCTAGGCATTATATAGAATGTCGAAAGTTTTGCAGGCAAAGTATAAAATGAACAACATTGTTAAAAATTGTTTATTGCAAATAACAAACATGAAATGTATTAAACATAGGATCTGAAAATCCTCATATTTTACTAGAGTAAAATTTAAAAGTGAAACATTAACGGCCGGATTTACCAATCACCTACCATCTCGAGTTGTTGCGGGTAAAAGGACGAGGTAACACGGTGGGAACGGCCTCGTTACTTCCTTCTCTCTTCAATATCAGTTCCCATCGCAAGGAGTACACTCAACGCGAAAATTATGTGAAGGCTCATGGTCATCTAGCGTTTAAATTCAGGCTAGAGGGTACTCGACTCTATTTTCTATTGGAACGCCGCACTCTCATACAGTGGCGGCTGACAATTGAAAATCTTGCAATAGCTTTCGTTTTTTGGTAATCGCCACCCTTTGATTTGATGCATGCAATACCAATATGATTTTTCGGCGAGCTGCCGTGAGTGACAAATATATGTCGTCTTAAAACGGTAACAAAATTTGTATCAATGCTACGGGGTCATTTCATAAATGGTAATAGAAGGGTGTACCGCTTTTTACGAATGAATTAATTTGCTGTA
The DNA here is from genome assembly GCA_032362365.1 of Zygogramma bicolorata. Taxonomy (NCBI): domain Eukaryota; kingdom Metazoa; phylum Arthropoda; class Insecta; order Coleoptera; family Chrysomelidae; genus Zygogramma; species Zygogramma bicolorata. The sequence goes on along the minus strand of JAVJAQ010003152.1, from coordinate 22,704 downwards.
CAGAGTCGGTCCTTAGCAGAACATTTCAGCCCCTCGCGTTTGCATCGCACCGACAAATGAATTTTATGCGTAAATGCAATTTTATGAGTTTTTTTGATCTTTGCCGGCTAACTATGGTGGGGAGTAGCAATAATTTCATGTAGGCATTCGGTTGATTTGTCTTTCGTTTACAATTGTGGTAGCGGGAATTTCGAAGTTGTATGTGTTTTGAATTCAATTGTTTTGCTGTGAATACTTATATAATTGACAGAGTTATTTTACAAAATGTGTATGATTGTTGTGGAGTAGACATTTATTTGTATCATTTCACCATGGGCAGACGAAATATTTGCAGACAAAAAGTGACGTATAAGAGAAAAAAATCGATCGGGAAAAAAAATCTTCTAGAGTACCATGTAAGAAAGCGTCTTGGCTACATAAAAGGTGAGTGAGATAGGTATACAGTTGAGTTACAAGTGAAATTGTTCGAGGGTGGATTTTCTTCTGATGAACTCAGTTGAGATTATTGCCATATAATCATCACTTAAAGATTATAATGATAGCCTAAGATACGGCCATTGTTTTTTTTTTACTGAGTAAGTATGAAACCACCGACTCGCCGAAAAGGAACTGTTATATTTGTTTTTTTATAATATATAATTATTATTATAGAAGGTGGGTATTTCTAATCAATTACTTGGCAGGCTATAAAAAGTGTAATGTAGTAGGTACCTATGTGAATTCTGGAGAGAAGTTACACTGTCGCCGTATGATCGGCCTCACCAGGCCCATTGTGGTGTCTTCAATCTACTTTTGTTTGGTTATAACTCATTCAAATCATTCATCAATCAACTTATTAACTAGCTGATATAAAGGTGTTTCAACTGCAGAATGGTGTATTATTTAACGGGCGTGTAATGAAGACTATTATTCAAGAGAGAATAATAGCCGAGTGGTACTGTTTCGGACTTCTATTGTCTACTTTTATCAACTCTATTGAAATCTGTTGCTGAGAACTGAAGGATGAAAAATTATAGAAATACAAATCGAATAAAATATCCAAATCCAAACAAAAATCGAAATAGATTTTTTGTCAAAAGTTAAATTGAAGGTTTGATTGGTCGGGTAAGTAAATGATGTGACAAAAATTGAAATATTCAATATGAAATGGTAGAATAAAAATGTAAATAAAGAAATGATAGAAATAATATTATTTCATTTATGCCACATCATTTACTCAATCAATCAAACCTTCAATTTAATTTTGTGACCAAGAAACAAAAATCTTTTTCAATTTTTGTTTGGATTTGAATACCTTATTCGATTTGTATTTCTATAATTCTTTATCCTTCAGTTCTCAGCAACAGGTTTCAATAGAGATAATAAAATAAATAATGGAAGTCCTAAGCAGTACCACTCGGCTATTATTCTCTCTTGAATAATAGTCTTCATTACACGCCCGTTGAATAATACACCATTCTGCAGTTGAAACACCTTCATATGAGCTAGTTATATATTATAAAAAAACAAATATTACAGTTCCTTTTCGGCGAGTCGGTGGTTTCATACTTACTCAGTAGAAAAAAAAACAAAACAATGGCCGTCTCTTAGGTTATCATTATAATCTTTAAGTGATGATTATATGGCAATAATCTCAACTGAGTTCATCAGAAAAAAATCCACCCTCGAACAATTTCATTTGTAACTCAACTGTATACCTATCTCACTCACCTTTTATGTAGCCAAGACGCTTTCTTACATGGTACTCTAAAAGATTTTTTTTCCCGATCGATTTTTTCTCTTATACGTCACTTTTTGTCTGAAAATATTTCGTCTGCCCATGGTGAAATGATACAAATAAATGTCTACTCCACAACCAAACACACTTTACACACTTTTGTAAAATAACTCTGTCAATTATATAAGTATTCGCAACAAAACAATTGAATTCAAAACACATACAACTTCGAAATTCTCGCTACCACAATTGTAAACGAAAGACAAATCAACCGAATGCCTACATGAAATTGTTTCTACTCCCTACCATAGTTAGCCGGCAGAGATCAAAAAACTCATAAAATTGCATTTACGCATAAAATTCATTTGTCGGTGCGATGCAAACGCGAGGGGCTGACATTTTTCTCCGGACTGTATGAAGGCGGTGCTAGAATTATTCCGACTCAGGTAGCATCCGAACAGTTGAAAATTTCGCGAAGTATACATTAATGTGCTTACAAATTGCGGACTATAACTAAGTTTCAATCGTTTTTTTTTCGAATAGTTCATCTGTTAACATGTTGATCTACGATATGCGCATCAAGTTTTGCAATTACTATTTTAAACTTTGATCATTACTAATCAAGTAGAAGTATAATATTTTTGGTATCATTTCATTAAAGTATAATATATTTTGAAGAAATTCCCATACGCATTCTGTAGTATCATCTTCTGTTAATAATCATCAAAAAAATTATCTTTATGTCTTTTGCCGTTTATCTCCTAGAACAAAGCACAAATTCATTGTTTCGTCATATATTTCTTCTGGTAAATCCGACCCTTAATTCAAGAAATTACTTGTTACAGCAGGAAAGAGAACTATGGTTAGGTTAGGTTAGGTTAACCTTAACTTGAAAACAATGGAACAGACAGATTTTTAACCTAACCTAATCTAACCTAACCTAACCATAGTTCTCTTTCCTGCTGTAACAAGTAATTTCTTAAATTAATGTTTCACTTTTAAATTTTACTCTAGTAAAATATGAGGATTTTCAGATCCTATGTTTAATACATTTCATGTTTGTTATTTGAAATAAACAAGTTTTAACAATGTTGTTCATTTTATACTTTGCCTGCAAAACTTTCGACATTCTATATAATGCCTAGGAATTATACACAATGCCTAGGCAAAGTGTGTACAATTGTTAAGAAATGAGTTTATTTCATACTTTGCCTGGATTCACTCGGCAATGTATAGAATGCCTAGGTATTCTATACAATGCCTGAATTATACACATTGCCGGTAACATATATATAGTGAAATTTCTGTACTAACGACAATGTCTTATTTTCACGAATAACAGATCTGAAAGTATCTTTGAAAAATAGTCATTCATTGTGTGAACCGTCGACCGTGGAGTTCAAGGTCGGTAGTTTTATATTGACTGATGAAGAAATTAGTTGATTGGATGAGGAACCAGCAGCTGTTGATATGCTTTTGACATATGTCGCTTTTGACATTATGTATTTTCTTGCCTCACTCAAAATGTTATGATGAAGTATCTTCGAATTAAACTGATTCCTGTCATAGCGCATCAAGTCCCTCTTGATCGTCATCCTCCAACTCTATTTATAATTCATATTGTATATTGTTGAATTCCTCTAATAAAGGTTCCGCTTTATTCAACTTCTGTTCTAATCGAACAATGTCATCACTTTGAAAAAAAAACCTCTTTTGTAGTATGTTTCGAATCGTGTTAATTGTGATTTTGTTAAAACACGTTTTTTCTTGAGTGAAGAAGCCATTGTACTAACTTATTATAAGATAGTAACAGGTACGATATTCCCGGTTTTTGTACTTACCAGAAGTTTTGATGTGCCAAAGATACGACTTGCGGTATGCAGTACCTGCTGAAGGATATTACATTTCTTTTCTCTAGTTCAGAAGTTATCGCCTTTCAAATTTGGGGAGATAGGCCTATTTCACCTTTTCTGCATCATACAACCAAAGAAGCACATGTTACTCATCATCTTCACACATCCATACACTCGGTGCGAAGTATTTTTCTCACAAATAGTTCCATTTCTCTTGGAGAGACTCTGTTTTGGAATTATTTTTGACGTTTAGTTGGGGAATTGGAAGTGCATAATCATCCGATCGATCGACAAACTATACTTCGAGCAACATAATAAGCAAAGTCTAATGCCATATTTATGAAAAACGAAATCAAATGAAAGGAACATAAATATGGGAAATTTGTCCGGTATTCTAAACGAGTAATATAGGCTGTCGATCGGTCAGCGAACAAAAGTAAAAGTATAGCCAGCCGACTGGCCGGCTGTTCATACATTTCTTATGAAATTTTTGTAACTCTTGTCGTTGTAAACGCCATCTGAGCTGATTTAATGGAAGGAGCCATGATGCCTTTTATCATAGTAGGCATGTGTCGCCAATTTTACCCCAAACTACTACAGGTAAAACCCCAACGCCAGGGTTTCTAGGCATCTTAGTGGCGGCAAACGATCGCTGGCAACAGTATTACTTATTCATTAACTGGACTCTCGCCGAACACCGGCAGCTTTGCATATGATATTGATTGAATTGGACTGATTAATTCAATATCCTAAGTTCTAAGTACCATTATGTATGTGATAAAATCACAATCTTGTTCTTGGATTTGAATTGATGAAATGAATTATATTTTCACCAACCAAGTTTTTAATGTTGTCACGTACAGCTCATCCAAATCATCCTGGCACAAACTCAGTTACTTTTCCAGTTGCAAATTGGTAGTGCAGACCATGACGAAAGAAAAAACACCTTCTACGAAAAAATTTCAACTCAGTGAACACATATAATAGGTGTTTTTTAATCTTACTATACTTCACAGAAATTGCTGGGCATATACCTACGTCATTAGTTCTGTGCCAAGTTGGATTGGATAAGCTGTCGCTGAGTAACTTAACAGAATTATTCATTTCTACATGCTAAATTAAATTAGGAGAACAAATGGCGGACCCTTGTTGCAGATGACAGTTCCAAGCCGTTCAGTGATAGTCGGGGAGATAAAATGTATTTTTGTTCGAGACAGTTAGAAATATCATATAACATATATAATCAGGTATAATCAATTCCATTGTTTTGACTAGGACATAGAATTCATTCATTCCTTTGGTTAATCCCTGAATCAGAGTGTACAGCCACATCTTGAAAGAAGCTGGTACAATCCAAAATCTAAATAGTGTTTTCGAATGCATCATCATTCATTTCCTTCAGTTATCTTTTCAACATTAACATTCCATAAAATATCCCATATATTTGCAAAGACAAAATAAGGTTCACAATCTCACATAGTTTACGAAATGAACGATCGAATTAGTTCATACTATGAAGGCAAGCAGGGCGTTATTTGAAAAGACAGATATCAGAACACAGAAGATTATAAGTCACATCAAGAGGCCTCGTTGAACGTGAGAGGAAATGAGAACTCATCTCAAATACCAAAACTGACTTATCCACAAGATTGTGCCAACAGTAAAAGAGATATCGATGGCTGAATATATTCAATTTTAACTTTATCATTCTCAAGCATTAAAATAAACCTATTTGTCCACCATCGTTCATCTAAAGACATCATATAACATATTATCAAACATGATTGTGCCAACTCTAAAAGAGATATCGATGACTTGATATGTTCAATTTCAACTTCATCATTCTCAAGCCTCAAAATGAATGTTTGCCCTTTTATCACTATAACCTTGTTTTCAACAAAAACAGGCGAAGTTCAATTATTTTCAGAGATTATCACTTGTTGGGTGTCATTCGGTAGTTTCATTCATCTTTATTGGAATTGGTACAAACTTCTATTGTCTATAAAATTTACCGTGGTGATAATGGAAGTTGGAACCGATAGTACAAATTACAATGAAAAAAATCAAACATATTCATCATCATATTTTTTCTCTATGTAGAACCAACCCTTTTTTGAAAAAATATTTCCTCCACATTGAAAATTCAGGAAAATAATTATTGAAGTTTACTCGATAACAACAATTATTCTATGAAAAACAATAAATTAGTAATGATAAATGTTCAAAGTCGTATTCACAAATTCGATGTATTTATATAAACGGATCGTATGTTTTGCAAATACTTTCACCTTCAGTATTTTGTACAAAAACGAAATTGAAAGATCACATGAAGAGAGGCTAACAACAAGCTATCAATTTCTGGGCCTCATTAGCTAAATACCACCAACATTTCAGAAGAAAGGGTACTTTTCTCACAAACTTGCTTCCTTCCTATGATGACTGACTTATAACCATCGGGACTTTTCATGCAGATCTTTTACCCTAACACCAAACATCTTGAGTAAATACTTGATACTCATCGTTTATTATGACGATTAAACAATACATGTTTGCCCGAAGTCAGATTCACTTGAAATGACCATATTATACCAGCAGTAAATTCTAAATTTGCGCACTCATTTCTCACAATGAACCTATTGTAACTGTAGTTTCATGAGTATACTGTGGACATTGGGACACAGTTCGAACAGATCAAATGCATATCTAACAAATAATAGTAAAAACCATATGGTTCTCGTTCGATCATCAAGAAATTATCAAAGCATAATTTGAACAGGTTGATTGAATCATGCAGATACAGTTTTTCCTGATTGAGGATGCTTCATTGTAAATGTTTTATTCGGTTTTCTGAATTCCATCAGATATCTTCATTGCCACGAGTACAGCATACCATCGGAAATATCTCTACTGCATTATTACTTCAAGCTTTCCTGCAGTTTCCTAAGAGGATTTTCCCATTCAGGTCTACTCAATCAAATTATTCCAATTGAGACTCGACAGTTTGTTCAATTTAAAACCAAGTTCTCTTTCAGTTCTCATCAAATCAGACATAATTACTCTGCTGCTATTGAAAGCATGGGTTTTATTTTCTATCAAAGAAATGTTCCAAATGAAATGCATACCGGGCGTTTCTGGTGTGGTAGTATAATCGATATAACGGAGATAAAAGGAATTTATCTCCAACGGGATCGTACCACGTATCAAGGCTTTGTCTCATCCTTAAAAGACTGGGAGGTCATGACAGGTGACGTTCCACCATTTTTTCGTGCATGCCTTTTCAAGGCTTGATAACTAACCCTAAAATATCAAAGATAGTCGGGGTTTTAGCCCCCCTGCGCGTCCTCTTCATAAGGAAAAACGCTTTCCTTTCTGTAGCGAATTTTCGTGTTTTTCCGTGATATTTTACTGCATGCCATTGTAATATACGGAAGTTCAAACTAATTGAAGCTCTAATAATTGATGGCATGCGGCCGCAGCGGCCCAAGATGATCAAAGGGTTATGAAAACCTGAAAAAAATTCAAGGGAAATTCCGTGTTTTCAAATTGCATGCCGATGTGAAGAATTGAAGTTTTTGTAATAAAAACACTATGGAAAAATTGGCATGCACCCCTCGTAGGACCAACGGTGAAAAATTTCTGGAAAATTCTGTAAAATTTTAACACCGATTTTCCGTGATTCCAAATCACTCCCAATGAGGATGAATATAATTTTATAACGGAATAATTATCTTATTCAAATGGCATGCATGTTGAATAAGCCCATCGTATTATTAATAATAATAAAAGTTACAAGAAAACAGTGCAAATTTAGGTGACTTGTTTTTGCATGCCGTTTTGTATTTGATGAATTTACCGTATTTCAAGTCATGAATGTAAATGGCATGCACGTAGCTACAGCCCAATACACAAAAATTGTGGAAAAAATTGAATGAACATCAATTTTTGAATTGAAAAAAAAAATTTAAAAAATGCCGTGACTTCTTCTTGCATGCCGCTTTGTATTTTGTTGGTAGATAAGTTGAAATACGAAATGGCATGCATGTAGCTCCATGAAAATTGTTTGAATAAACATTATTTCAAGTTGATGGCTAAAATAACATACATGTTATCACAGTCCAACATTCAAGAATTGTAAAAAAAAACAATTCAAATGACTCGAATCTCCCGGTCTCTAGTCTAAACATGGCCTATCATACGTCGACTAGCACGAGAGGTTACTACTACCCTATGATAGACGCTACACGCTATGCCGCCATTGCCTATACCACCGTATAGAAGTAAACAAGTTCGCTACCGGTCGGCATGATGTATCAGGTCAAGATTTTATATTTAGCTGGGCTCTGGCAGCGTGTGGTACGGTAGGAGGGTGTCTGCTGAAAGCATTCTTGGCTCACTTGCACTCACGCCTCAGATACATCGGCTGAGCGTTACGTAAGAGATGGGAATATTAACCCAAATAGGGCCTACAGACGAGTTTAGGCAAAATTTAATAAATTCCGATGCTTGTATGCTACCTCCTTGTAAACGTGAACTCCAACAACAACTTTTACGAGCAGCGTATATTGGACACATGTGGAAAAATTCTTCTTCTCCAGTGCCCAACGTTTTTTTGAATGTAGAGGGATTCGGTTGGAAACTGGAAAATGACAGCTATTCTTTCCGGTGGTTCGAGGGTGATGACGTTCCTCCTAATGTACAGGATGAAATTATTGAAGGTACTAATTGTTTTCTATTCATGCTTTTATTTTTTCACATTCGAGATATTTATTCTACTAGAAATTTAATTACTGTACGATGAGTTGTCTTCCACCTATCTTTAACGAATACATAAAATCAAAATGATAACTGAAAAACATGTTTTTTTTTAATTTTCATAGCCCCAAAAGAAAACAGCGCTAATGACGAGGAAGTCATATCGATGTATCCAAACTTCTATGATGAAGAGGATGAAGAATCAAATGACGATGACAGCGATTGCCAATCCGATATTGGCTACACAACAGAAGAAGAGTCTGTACATGGCCGCGATGATGATGATGATAAGGATCATTATAATGTCGATGATGTTGATGATGAAGCGAATGATGATGATAATAATTAATAATACTTCATGTATAAAATAATGATGCTGACAATGATTTTCTACTTTCATTTTTCATAAAAAATTAAAAAAAAATAAAATTATTGAATCGGACGATTTTTTGTTTATTTAACCAATTGTCATAAAGTTACATGCATGCTATTTTGCATTTCGGCTCGAAAAAGTATCTACTAACAAAATACATAGCGGCATGCAAAAAAAAGTCACGGTATTTTTTAGATTTTTTTTTCACTTCAAAAATTGATGTTTATTAATTTTTTTCACAATTTTTGTGTATTGGGCTGTAGCTACATGCATGCCATTTACATGCATGACTTGAAATAAGGTTAATTCATGAAAATCAAAACAGCATGCAAAAACAAGTCACCTAAATTTGCTCAGTGTTTTTTGCAACTTTCGTCATGCTTGCCTCTATTTTGCAACACCCTGGTGTGCATGCCAAATTTCCTTCTATTGATTGATTGTATGAATTAGGTATTTTTTCAGAAGCACGCAGTTTGGAATCACGGAAAATCGGTGTGGAAATTTTACAGAATTTTCCGGAAATTTTTCACCGTTGGTCCTACGAGGGGTGCATGCCAGTTTTTCCATAGTGTTTTTATTACAAAAACTTCAATTCTCCACATCGGCATGCAATTTGAAAACACGGAATTTTCCTTAATTTTTTTTCAGGTTTTCATAACCCTTTGATCATCCTTGGGCCGCTGCGGGGTGCATGCCATCAATTATTAAAGCTTCAATTAGTTTGAACTTCCATATATTACAATGGCATGCAGTAAAATATCACGGAAAAACACGAAAATTCGCTACAGAAAGAAAAGCGTTTTCCCTTATGAAGAGGACGCGCGGGGGGGCTAAAACCCCGACTATCTTTAATATTTTAGGGTTAGTTATCAAGCCTTGAAAAGGCATGCATGAAAAAATGGTGGAACGTCACCTGTCATGACCTCCCGGTCTATAAGTTCTGACCATCTTATTAGTCGTTTTCACATCAGTCACCCATTCACCTTCGGTAACGGTGTCAACATTAGTGAATGAGCAAGAAACAATTATTCGATGAAAGTTATTAAATTGAATGCTTTTGTTTGTAGTTGAAGACACCAGCTGATTTTGAACGAATTTTTTGCCATCCTTACATATTTTGATCCGAAGAGAGCAAATCAGATACCAAAACGCAGTGCTGTTCCCTTCTCTTTGCAGTTCTTCCCTTGAATTCGTTAAAATATCAGAAGAGGAACTTATGTATTTCACAGTAATCCCAGAATTACAGAAATAAAACGTTTCCGTTTCATCAGCTACTTCCTCTAGTACAACATCTAACCGTCTCTGTCGCTTAGAGCAGGTCCATTTTCAGTGTTGAAAATCCCGCTAATATGACAGGAAGTGATCCAAACATTGCTCATTTGCAAACTTGCACCTTCACCAAAATCCATCATCTAAACGTCTGAATACGTCTTGATTGGTAGTAATCAATTAAAATTACAAATTTAGAATAATGAGACCGGCATAAGTGGTAATATAAGTCATATTATTGTAAGTATGCTAAATTCAAGTTCAATAGGATGGGATGCAGTGTTTTATTTTCAAGAAACTTTGCACTAAAGAATGATATCTTGAAAATCACAATATCAGAGAAACAAAAATATCAGGATTTCTTTCATCACCTTTTTTATAGAAATTGCACCCCAATTTGCAAAACAGATTTGAAAGTCAAAAAACTTTTGTTCCAAGACAGGATATCTCAATAGAAGGTTAGAACAAATGGAAAAGTCAACAAGTAATGTGTGAGATCACCAACCAATGAGTCAAAACCGCCCAATGATATTTCATTACGAGATCGAAATTTCATTATTGAAGTTTCCAGTCAGATTGCATACAGGCAATTACAAATCCGTTGGTTTACATTGTATGCCATCGTTTGCATACACTGTTTCATATATTCATTCGTAGACTGAAGTATTCAGTAATTTATACATTTTCCAACTGAAAAGCCCAGGAGATAAATTTTCTCTGAACAAAACGAGATCTTGTATGGGTTAAAATGAAATACTATACAGGTGAGTGAGTTTTTTTCTACAAATAGCATCAGCATTTTGCTTTGTGTAAATATTCCAATGTTTGATATCTATTTGATCCAATTTTCATATGCTTGTTATACAAATTGAGCAAGGAAAGGTGATTTCTTTGTAACCCAGTACCCTTCGTTGCCATATAGGCGGAGAAGTAACTGTTAAGATGGACTCCTATTTCCTGTTTGTGAATGAATCAAACGTCTTCGAATGATATACACGTACCTATCAAAAGAGAGTGGTTGTAATTTTTTTTATTTCACTTCTTCATAGGTGTTGTGATTTCTATTTCTCGATTCGGAGAAGAAAGCAAAAAAAATCACTCATCAAACTCTATTCTATCGACAAAAATACCTCTAAGTTCTCAATTATCATTATAAAGATGTCTGGTTCTTGGTTATCAATTGAATGAATGTCACAAAAATTCCATTTGGAACTGATAACAGATTTGTAACGAGTTGAATATTTCGAATATGTTCGAAGATTCCAGTGAAAGTATTCGGTAATTTATCTATTTTCCCAGTGAAGAGCTCAGGAGATGATTTTTTTTGAGTGAAACAAAATCCTGTATGAGTTGGAATAAAATATTTTCATAAACTTTCTCCAATCGCCATTTTTTCAGAAACAGTTACGATTTCGTGTGTTTTAAATTTTTAAATATTCTTTTATAGAGCTTGCCTAGATTCGTGACGTACTGTGACGTCATGACAATAGACATTGACGCGTGTCGCAATTCTGAACTTTCGAGTCAAGTAAAGTAGGTTAAGATCATTTTACTAATACGTCATTATCGACTTACCTGTGAATAACAATCGTCGAACTTTGATACCGATTCAAGTTCGTAATGAAAAGATGTGTTCGTATTACTTGTAAATATTGAATTGAATTTTAAGTTAAGATCATTTTTATTCCCATTTGTAATTATTTGTTGACATTTATGTGTTTTCCTATTCAAATGCATTCTTCATTAAATTTCATTGAAAATACACTTCTCTCGTCTGAATTGGTATGGAAGTCTACCCACTATTTAGATTTACGTTGTGTCTTGTGTATCCTTCCTGAATTGAATCCACCTGAGGTACGAAGAAATGTTATATACCTTGGGTTAGGTGAAGTATGAGCTTTAAAGAGTCTGATATCAAATCTAAGTTTCGTTGATAGGAAATAACCCTGAGATCTTTCCTTTTTGATAATAAAAAACCCTGAGAATAATTTTTATATCTTTAGCACAAAATTCATATTAAATAGCAACCCAACGTGTGGTGAAATAATGTAATAAAATAAAACAATAGTTTAATATCATATTAATATATATACATATTTCAAGATTAGATTTGAAAAATTAAATGAAAAATTAAGTTTGGCCATATATACAGTGGCTGTTATACAACTAAGGTGCCAACTTATAATGATCAGGAAAGCCAAATTTATTATATAATATATATATATATATATATATATATATATAGGAGGATTCCTCGATCTCCAGTGATGATAGCCAGCTAGTAAGACAACTCAGACCTAGACGCAAGGTCACGCAGTCTTGAAAATGGCTCCGAAATGGGAGCCGAAACGTAGACAAGTAAATCTTTCCAGACGCGGATCAACCGGAAGTTCCAGCCAGCACATACAAAGTTTTTTTTCTATATCAGGGCTTCTGTCTAAAGAAAAAGATTACTCTTTTTAGCTACCCGAGCTTTCGCTAATAGCTTTTTCGAGGGCTAAAATGTAAAATGGACATCAAAAAGTATAAATATAAAATATAAGGTACGTACATGTGCTATTTGAGGTTTTTCTTGATAAATGAAATGCAAAGATGAAACATGAGAAATGTAAATTTTGACAATTAAAGGTGAACTTATTGATTCGGAAATTCATAGTGTTCTTTTCATTGACGACAGTTATATACAACATGTATTTATTTGTTTAATAGAAACGAATAAGTTTTACTGAGGTTCTCAATATCTGATTTTTTGTTCATGTTGTTTTTTCTAGTTTTAATTTCAGTCATTTCCAAAACGAGACGTTTGTTTATGTTTTTTTTTAATATGAAGAATTTTTGTGTTATTATAATCAATTGTATGATCATTTTCAATATAATGTTTGGTTAATGCACATGAATTTTGTCTCATATTCCTACAGTCACTCATGTGTAAAGCTATTCGTGTTTTCAAATTATTTTTTGTTTGACCAATAACTTTTTTGTCGCCATCATTGCAAGGAATTTCGTACACTACATGAAAAAGCTAATAAAAATTAGCGAAAGCTCGGGTAGCTAAATAGAGTAATCTTTTTCTTTAGACCGAAGCCCTGATATAGAAAAAACAATTTTGTGTACAAATAGATCGAGAATTCTTATCATCTATATATATTCATATATATATATATATATATATATATATATATATATATATATATATATAGAAAGGTAGTATTTGTTTGACTATATTGATCAGGATAAAGGTTTCTTCTATATTTGGGTATTGTAGTCAATTGGAGGGCTTCAGTAAATGAGTACTATTTTCTGAGGATTTTAGCTTTCGGAAAATGTATTTCCTTTTTCAAGAATGTCAACAAAGTAAATGGGTTTGGAAGTAATACAATATATGATAGTAGAACTCACCAGAGTTAGATTATAAAATAAACTGGCAAAATAAAATACATAAGAAGAACATTGTAAAGAGATTGTAAAATTGTCAGTGAAATATTGACATTTGTCAGATTACTTGTTAAAGATATGAAATGAATATTCGGACATATATAGTGTGTTGAGTTGTGAAGAATATCAACTGAATTAGGTCTTCAAAATACAAATCATTGATCGAAAGTTGAAATATAATTGTAAATTTTGCTTAAATTATGAATCTCTGATTTTTTATTCAAATTGTTTGGACATTCACTTATATGTACTATTTCGCGAAATAACCTCTTAATTTTGTTTTGTTCAACCGTTAAAATTTTTGTATTTTCATAATCCATTATGTGATCTTTATAATATATATATATATATATATACATATATATATATATTTTTATATATATATATATATATATATATATATATATATATATATATATAAAATTCGGGAGTATCTTGACTGAACTTGGTAAGAAATGATATACTTCTTGGGGATGCAGTCACTTTTCAGATGTCTTTGATAATGGAATAAAGTATTCTGAAAGCTCAAACCTACCAAAGAGAACACTTTCAATTGTGGCCATCTGATCCTGACTGCATCCCTAAGAAGTATATCATTATATATATATATATATATATATATATATATATATATATATATATATATATATATATATATTTTATATCATTTCAAGTTATCGGACTATTTAGTAATATTTCCATCTATTGTTAGTAAATATCAATGAATTTAAATTATTGAGATCATTTTGTTCATTCAAGCAGTTATCCGACCTCGCGATATAAGCCATCTCAAACTTTAAGGACCTTGAAAGATCATATAGCATCACACATAAGTGATTGCAAATTTCACCCTGAGAGATGCGCCCTTATTGAACATGTTAATGAGACAGGACATGTCATGGATTTCAATAGCGCAAAAATTCTGACAAAGGAATGTAATTCCTCCAAGACTATATATGGAGATGGCTTATATCGCGCAGTCGGATAACTACTTGAATCCTAATCATTTAAGTGAAATCTATTCATATTCACTATCAATTGATTAAAACCTGTGATTATTACTCCATAGTTGAATTAAATAAAAGATAAATTAGAAAAAATGGCTTCCCTTATCATTATCAGTTGGCACTTCAGTTATATAACAGCCAATGTATCATATATTGTCAAACTACTTCATCTTCCTGTCTGTTTATTCCCAAACTGGAAATTTTCTTTCATATCATCAAAATTCCTTTCACTAAACAATTAATGTTTGAAACCAAATTATTATTTGAACATTTTCATCATCTTTTGAACGAATTGCTAATAATTGATAAGAAAGATTTGAAACATAAGCTTTATTTGAAAACTCTCAACGTTTCGCATACAAACATCAGGAGTGTGGAAAACAAAATTTAATGTATTGAAAATTATTTCCATATTATTATGAGGATCCAATTGACTGCATTGTCTTAACAAAATCTTCCAAAATATCTGATACTTCTCGATATCTACAACAGCATGCTATATAATCAAGGAGTAATAAAAAAGTGATGAGGTACTAATTTATGTGGAAAACAATTTGAATTATATTCATAAAATCACAAACATTGAAAGTATTTCGGCAGTTCGATTGGATTTAGAGTTCCAGAAGGTTAACATAAATATTTTGGCCATATATCCATCCCCCATCGCTTTGGCTTCTAGAATTCAATAAAGACATCAACAAATGTTTCGAATACTATAATAAATATAATACGTTATGTCTTCTAATGAGGGATCTTTTTATTGATATATCGAAGGATTGAAACTGAGCTATAGAATATTTGAACATTTTAAGTGAGTGTAAATACTCCTACTAGCAATTGATAACCCTACAAGAAAAACAGCATGTTTAGAACACATAATGGTTAATGGACATTTCCTATCAGAAGATCTGTATCCTGCGATCATAAATTTTTTCATTACCTATCATTTACATAATCCTATCTTGCCACAAGTGAAACTACCTGAAAAAGAAAAAAATTATAATAATAACTCTACATTTAGGGGCATGGCCCAGCTCTTCAGGTTGACTGACAGTCTCGTCCGAACAGCTGAGCTGAGCGGACGTGTTTTACCTACGTGTTTTTATCTGTTCTTGTTTGTGCAGTCTAAACATTGTGGTCGTCGTATA
Organism: Zygogramma bicolorata; assembly: GCA_032362365.1. Lineage (NCBI taxonomy): Eukaryota > Metazoa > Arthropoda > Insecta > Coleoptera > Chrysomelidae > Zygogramma > Zygogramma bicolorata. Next base: position 7,150 of record JAVJAQ010003152.1, on the reverse strand, counting down.
CAAAGTTTTAAAGTTTTTTATAGTATTTTTTATATCTACACCAATTTATTGTTTTCAAACATCGTTTTGTCCATTTTATAATGAGCGTCAACAACCCGGGCGAAAGCCCGGGTAAAAAACCACCACCGGTATACGTCAGACGGGCACCTCCCAAAGGTAGGGCAAGAGATTTCCGAAAATCGATAACCCCGCCGGGAAAAGGCGAATTTCTCAAAAAGCCGCTTCCAACGCCAGCAAAACCGAGCTCGGAAACACCGAAGAGGCGTAGAGATTCTGAAGAGCAAGTCTCCCCCCCCATTACCGGGAACTCGCTATCCACAAAGAAGAGAGCCAAAGAGCCGAAGCTGGACTCCACGAAATCTCCAGAAGCCACAAAAACCCCAATTCCCAACGCTGGTCTCCAGGAAAATCCCCTGGGAAAAGATCCTGCCTCCCACCACCAAGAGAGAGGCGCTAAGGATGACGTGGAGAAGGTCCCGACGCTCACCGTCGAAATTGAGCGTCTTACCCAAGCCGAGACAGGAAAGGTCATCAACTCCGAAAGAAACGCCGAGACGCATCCAGAACACCATAAGGATGATGCAGAAGCGCAGGGAATAACATCTGGAAATCCCCAAGGAAAGTGTGGTGAAAACCCAAATTTATGCGGGTGGACACCACCTTCCCTAAAGAGCGGACTTGATACGAACCCAGTCCCGAACGCGCCAATCGAAAATTCGGGCGAAGGCGCCAAGGATGATCGAGTTGTCAAGAATGGGAAAGGGGCTCAACTCCCGGAATTGTCGTCAATCCTGGAGGATTCCATCCCGGAAATCATGGAGGAGAGCGTAGAGGAAACCACCTTCCATTCAACAGGAGACATAACCAGAATATCGGACTCGGAAGACAATCAATCCTCGATAATGGGAAGTTTGTCGAAAAATGAAATTCATTCAAGTACGGCCAAATCACAAGACATCGAAATATTCGCAAGTAAATCGGAAGATGTAGCGAAACCCTCTGAAATCACATCTAACTTGGAAAGTGTGGAGAACAACAACAAAAATCACAAGTTCGGCGAAACTGTCGCGAACAAAGAAATTTCTAAGGAGACCGAAAGTGTCGCGAAATTTACAACCAAGGAAACTGTAGCGAATGTCTCAAAACACACAAGTACAAAGGAAAGTGTGGTGAAATTTTTGATGGTGGAAACTGCATCGAAAGCCGCAAAAATTCTAAGTCCAAACGAAAGTGTGGCGAAATTTCTCGACACTGAAAGTGTAGGGAACGACAAAAATCTGCTAAGTACAACTGAAAGTGTGGTGAAATTCACCACACTGGAAACTGTAGCGAAAGATCCCAAAACTACAAGTACTTCGGAAGGTGTGGTGAATTTCACCACACTGGGAAGTGTAGAGAAAAACCCGATGGGAAGTGTCGAGAAAAATCAAAAACCGGCCGATGATGCAGAACTAATCCAGAAACAGGAGGAAATCAACAAAACATTAACTTTCGAAAGCGAATATGCGAAAGATAGTCAGAAAACACCGAAAGGTCAAAATATAAATGATTTCAATTTTGACAAAAAGATAGAAAGCTTTCAGAATCTACTCAAATGCAACGAAAGGCTCTATGAGAGAGGATCTAAAACAGGCAACCCAACTGGAAAGGATCAGATATTTGGTGAGGCAAACGTCAGGAAAGATAGGGTAGTTGAAAAGTCGGAAGAAAATCGGCGGGACCAGGGTGGATCGAGTAGCCCTGGGATCAATGAGAAGTACGCCGACTTGGAAGCTACCCTACTGGATGAAGCCGCTGCCAGCACCCCTCTCAACTGGGAGGAGCTATGGTCGACTGAAGGAAAGGACGAACATTTCCAGAAGGCCATAGAGAAAAGGCGCAAAGAGCAGAATGATGAAATGGCTGGAAGGTGGTTGGAAAGGAACAAGTCGTTTAAACTTCCACCCCCACCCCTCTCAAAAAAGAAAATCGAGATTATAGACAACATCTTGATCTCAAACTATCAAGAAAAATACGGCGAGGACTTCAACATTGAACTGGAAAAGCTCGACAAACAGTTGGAAATAGCACAGGGGAAACAGGTCATAACCGAAAAACAACAAGAAGAACCAACCCAAACACCGGGTAAAGAAGATGAGGCATGCGCAGGAGCGCAGCTCATGGAGGTTGACGAACCGAGTAACCCCATGGCCTCTCAGGATATAGTAAAAATATTGGAAAAGACCAAGAACATCAGGAAAACCAAAAAAGCGGAAAAACCTGAAATAGCCAAAACTCCCCTCAAACCAACTAACACTACAAAAAAGGTAACGCCGAAAGCGCCAAGCCTCCCGGACCCAGTACCACCTCCAACACCTGAGGTGGACGAAGATGGTTTTACGTTGGTTAAGGCCAAGAAAACCAAAAAGAAAACCGTCAAGGTCGTAACCAACGTTGATGGAGAAAATGTCAGCAACAATCCAGAACCGGACAACAAGAATGGAAATATAGAGATAGAGGCCTTAAAGAAGAAGATGGAAGAGCTCGAAAAAGCTCTTCGCGATGCCCAAAGGCAGTACCAGGAGATGGTGAAAGTCTCAAAAGAGGTGGACAAAGTCATCCAATCCCCTAAAAGGCGGAAAACATCGAAGAAAGAAGAGTTCCCACCTCTGGGAGGGAGGGACCCGATCCAGCAATCCATAACCACGGACAACCGTTTCCAAACTCTAGCAATAGAGGAAGAGGCCGAGGAGCGTGGTGGGGCGCCCCTAGAGTCAGACAACCAAACCCAAGCAACAAGCTCTAATAAAAACAACAATAAAAATACCAAAAAGACAACTAAGATGCCACCCATCCTGGTGGAAGGCATAATTAAATGGGACGCTGAGGTCCGCGAGGTCTTCAGTAGGGGAATGAAAGGTAAAATCGAAGTGAGCTATCGTAAAAATACCACGATATTCCACACTGAGGACCCCGAGGACCATCAGAGGATTACGAGCTCCCTGAGGGAGGCCAAGGAGGAGTTTTACTCGTATACGCTCCCGGGCGACAAGACACACGCGTTCGTGATCAGGGGCCTCGATAGTGAACCTGAACCGGCAGAGATCAAAGAAGAATTAAAAGATATTCACGATATCAGAGTAAGTTCAATATACCGGTTGAGGAACACTATGAGGCCTCTGTACATGGTTATAACGCCGAAAAACACTACCTTGGCCTACCTGAGGAAGCACGTACGCACCCTATGCAGCACCAGGATAGGGTGGGAATTACGTAAGAGAGAGAGAGCCATAATACAGTGCCACCGTTGTCAGATGTGGGGGCACGCTACTTCAAATTGTAATCGCACACCAAGATGCCTGAAATGCGGGAAGGAACACTGGACACGAGATTGTCCTAAAACTCGTGACACCCCTGCCGTCTGCGCCAATTGCCATGAAGATCATCCGGCCAATTATACACAATGCAAAGTATACACTGATAGAATTAAGAACATCGAGGACAGACGGCAGAGCGAAAAGGCCAGTAAGCCCGGAAAGTTCCTTCCCGCACCCCCCCCATCTGAGAACGTGTGGGACAAGAGAAGGCAACAGGCAGCGCTCAATAATAGTAATAACAACGGCCAGTCTGGCTCTGGGGGCGCCTCACGCGCTCCTAGGACGAGAGAAACGGTTGTCAATCCTCCAAATCCAACAAGGTCATCCAATCCACCCCAAAACGCCCAGCAGAGCCCTCCGGAGGCCGGGGCGGCAGCGACGGTGGGAACACTTTGGGAGGTAAGCGAAAAGTGCAAGATCATTGGTCAAATGACAAACTTAGAGAATTTATGTGTAGCGCTTGATTACATCATTGACGGTTTTAATCGTGTGGGGAATAATAAAATGGGTAGAGTCCAGGTAATGCTGGGTCTCCCGAGCGTTCTCGATGGCTTGGACTTCTAGATGCCAGTAAAGGCATGTATGCTTAATGTCAACGGGATTAATAATAAAATCCCTAGTATTATTAATTTCGTTGACTCCCACAATGTCGACTTAATGTTTCTTTCCGAGACGAAACTCAGACCTCAACATCGTCTGAATTTCAGAGGTTTTGTCACCATTAGGCAAGACAGGCCGAATGCAGCGAGAAGTGGGGGTGTAGCGCTCCTGGTGAGGAAGCATGTCGCATACACACAGCTGCCACAGGTAAATAGTAGCATAGAACACGTTGGCGTGAAGCTAGAAGATGGCACCTGTGTGTATGCGATATACAACCCACCCAGCAATAGGTTTACCGACCGTGACCTGGACAGCCTGTTTAGCACTGGCCAAAAAGTGCTACTGGCTGGGGACTTGAATGCGAGGAGGCCGGAGTGGGGCTGTACCAATCAGTCCAACAGAAACGGCAGGACGCTCTGGGAATACTCCAATGATAATAATATGGTAATAGAGCACTCTGACGAACACACATACCAACCCTGGAACGGTTCGTCACCATCCACGATTGACCTGGTCCTAAATAAAAACGTAAGAGACCTGGGGGGGCTGACTGTTGTCCAGGAACTCAGCTCCGACCACCACCCTGTGCTCTTTGAGTTGCGCAGGGAATGTCGTCGAGTGTACAAACGTAAGTTTGATTACTCGACGACAGAGTGGCCGGAGTACCGAAGTATCCTGAACAGACTTACTGTAATAACACCCAATATACAGAAAGAGGACCTGGACAACAGTATGGCCACCTTCATTAAAAATATACAAACCGCGAGGAATCAGACGACCAGGTTGGTCGTGGTTAGGGAGGGCAAGGATGTTCTCCCGGCGGATATTGATGAACTCATCCATGACCGCAATAGGGCGAGGAAACGCTGGCAACAGACCAGGGACCTCGCCCACAAAGCGGAGATGCTTAGGCTCGCCAAGCAGGTAAACAGGAGAATGCGTGAGTTCACCAATAAACGTTGGGAGGACAAAATTGCCGCCCTGTCCGTGCAGGACAACTCGCTATGGCGGATGGCGCGCCGGATCGATAAAAGATTCGAGCCCATCCCAACCATGGAGAGGGGGAATGCACGGGCGGTGTCGGACCGGGACAAGGCTCATATGTTCGGGGAGTATTTCCAGAGCGTCAACAGGACGTCTGCCGATGCTACCCAGGAGCAAAGGCATGCGACGGCAAGAGCCCGGGACCTCCGAAACATGAACCCGGTGGCAATCGACGAGCAAACGCTTGTTAGATTGCTCACCGATCATGAGGAGGTCCTGGAGGCAATCAAGAGAATGCCGCTGAATAAAGCTCCTGGCGAGGACAAGATTGGTGCGATCCTTCTCCGGAATCTTCCGCGGAAGGCCCTAGTCCAGTTCGTTCACCTAATTAACGCGGTACTTAGAAGCCAGTACTATCCAGACTGTCTCAAGGTGGCGGAGGTAATACCGATCCACAAAGTAGGGAAGCCTAAGAGCGCTGTGGAGAGCTACAGGCCCATTTCCCTGCTGAGCGTCGTCGCCAAAGTGGTTGACAGAATCATTCTGAATCGACTGATACGACTTGAGGGAAGGATGCACCTGATCCCTGAGGAACAGTTCGGGTTCCGGAAGGGGAGAAATACCACTTCGCAGGTGGCCCGGATTGTCCACGGGGTGAAGGAATCCTTCCATCAAGGGAAGAGCACCGTCATGGTCCTGTTGGACGTCGAAAAGGCGTTCGACAGGGTCTGGATTGAGGGATTGGTCAACAAAATGTGGAGTGTAAACATGCCTTTACACATCGTAAAATTGATCGACAGTTACCTGATCAACAGATCTTTTCGGGTAAGAGTGAACGAGAGCGTTTCGGGTGTCTTCAGGACCGAGGCAGGTGTCCCGCAGGGATCCTGTTTGTCGCCGCATCTGTACTCTCTGTATACGCACGATCTGCCAATGTTCAGGAGGACGAATGTTGCCATGTATGCGGACGATACCGCCATATATGCGCATTCGTTCTCCAGTGAGGTCGCGAATCGTCAGATTCAGACCCACATGGACAGGTACATCCTGCCGTATATGGAGAGGAACAAGATCAGCATCAATGCGAGTAAGACCGAGCTCGTCAATTTCTCGAAGAAATTCAAACACTCGAAAATCTTCGGGAAATTGCGAATCGGTAATAACACCATTAGCGAACAGGAAAGCGCCAGATACCTGGGAGTTGATCTGGATAAGCGCCTCAATTTTAAGAGGCACATCAGCCTAGCAATCCAACGAGCGGGTGCAGCGGTAAAACGTATGTACCCGCTCATTGCACGGAATTCGAAGCTCGATGTGGACAGCAAGCTGCTTATTTACAAGCAAGTAATTAGGCCGGCTATGCTGTACGCTTGTCCGATATTCTGCAGTCTCAAAAAGACTCCGATGACGAGGCTTGAGAGAATGCAGAATAAAGTCCTCCGTATCGTCACTAATAGTGATCGATACACTCGCATCGAAGACTTACTTGAAACAGCTTGTATAGAGACGATTACGGACTACGTCAGACGGACCTCCTACTCGTTCTACAAATTCTTCCTACCCAAAAGCCCTTTGACTCGTGGGATTACGGGCATCAGAGCTCACCATAATCAGCCCAGGAAACATGGGCTGATTTATGAGGCCCTCGACCTCTATCGGGAGAGGCAGTGATACCGGACTAAAAAGCTAGTAGCTTAATAAACCAATTATCATAAGCCGGTTTTTCCAGATTTTCCGGCATTCCCGTCACGATTAAAATCACCAAAATGTAGGCTACACTTAATTATCTCATTCATTTGACCGAAACACGCGCATAAGCCAGTGTGGCAGGAGGCGCGTCCTGCACTTTTCCAACTACCGAAAATCCCGGAGTGTTTTTACCAGAGAGACCTACGAACACCTGTAGGCATGCTCTCCGCTGTCGCGCCGGCGGCCGCGAGGGTGCATGTGGGGCGGCGCTGCTCGCTCGCACACTCTAGGGTGGGCGAGTGAGCGGTGCTCCTACCTCCCCCTCCCGTTCTTACCTGCCGGTCGGGTCCCTCCGTCCACAGATGGGAGCGGTTTCCAGGAGCAGCAAGAGAATGATATGTAGATCGTGTATGTCATGTATATATACATCTTGTATTGTTAAAGGCTACTACCTGTGACATGTAAATTCATTAAGGGATGAAATGTAATACTGAAGAGATAATAAAGTTTTTGAATTTGAA